>BMAO01020263.1:0-21645 GCA_019973975.1 Trichonephila clavata
GAATGTATATTTTGCTTAACTTTTATTTCAATTATAACTCAAAAAATAAATTTGCATTTAGAAGCTTTTTATCTGTAAATTATTTATGTAATAGTAGAACAAATAATCTTGTTAATTACAGATTAATTCAAAATATTACAAATAAAATATGTATCAGTACATTACCATGAAATTACAAAAGAATATAATAACAATGTAGTCGTTACATTAAAATAATATACTAATATAAAATATTAATAATATTAAAATAATTTCGAAAATGTTAATAATTTAATACATAAACTATTAACATTTTCGAAAGAAGTCCAATGAACAAAGTCCAAAAACATAAAAAGTACATAATATTTTCTCAGTTTTAAAAAAATGTTTTTAAAACAAAGATAATTGAATAATTAATACATAACTGCCAAAAACAATGTATTCTATTCCTTTTAAGAGAAGATTATTATAAATAAATATAAATATGTTAATTGAAATTCATTACATTCGGCAGCTAGAAAATGTACATTGTTTTATTAATTTACTTAAAAATCTGAAGACTATTTTTAATTTCCTTTATTCTGACACTATGAGTACCAATATCAATGTATAAACATTTGAAATCATATTAAAATATAATATCTAAATCTAATGTAAGAAGAAGTTCTTTTAAAATTGTTTGAGTAAAGCTTCAGTCTCACTAATTAAATTCTTACATTTTTTTCTCAGCTTCCACATCAAATATTATAGTTCCTTCTCGACTAAAACTCATTTCTGAAAACTTAAAATAAATTTGTCAGCTAACTTTTTAACACATAATGCATAACTCTAAATTTTAAATAAATAATTTTAATGAATAATACTACCAAAAAAAAACAGAAAAACCATCTTTATCATTCCGTTATCTCATACAAAAGAGGAAAAAATGAAAATACATTTATGACTTTTTGCAGCATAGGAACTGATGAATTGCCAACAGAAAAAGAGGGGGGGGAAACCTCAAGTAAAGACCATAAAAAAAGGAAAAAAGAACAGTGGAGACACTCCCTGCCCTCCGGGTCTAAAGCAAGATGACTTCCCTAGGGGATTTAGCCCCAACTCCCCATAACCCCAGGGCCAAGAGTGGACCGCGGCAATATGTGATTAAGCAGAGGACACTGTGATTTATGACGTTTAGGGACTTCGACTTCCTTCTATTGATAAAGTTCTTTTTATATCCTGTATTTCCTCTCAAAGGGCCATATATATACTTTCATGATATCCTGCACTGTCAAACGGAAGGTAAACGACAACGTTTTCATTGTTTTGCCATTATTCCTTGGGACAAGGAAATTATCTTATCGGAACTTATCTCGTATAAACTAGTCGGGATATCTGTTAGAGAACTATTTATGACAGCGTTGGGTGTCACTATCATTGATATCATTTATTTTACATCGTGTATAGTCATGGTTTGATTTTAAATAATGCTGAATAGAATTTTCTATGTAATGAAACTAAAATACACTATGACAATACTTTAACTTAAAGTTAATTGCTTAATCTTCCTCTTAACTTTTTTTCTATTATTCTTAGGAAATCTTTTTAAATATGAATGAATTGAAAAAATATTTTTATGCAAGACAGATAACAACGTTTACACCATTTAAACCAGTGGTGCCGAACCCTCGGTCTGTGGATCAAATAGTACCGAGTCGCTGCATTAGACTGCTATCATTTTATCTCCCTCCTCCTCAGACGGTTTTTTAAAAAAATAATTATAATACTATTGTATTGTATTTTCTTATTCATGCATATTTTTTTATCATTTCCTGTCTATGTCAGTGAACCATTCTGAAGCTCTAAACCCCTGTGTGGGAATTCGATCCTCTCAACTAACTAAATACATGGACAGGGATTCTCCAACGACGTTTTGCAGTGTAGCATTATGTTTCTCCTTCCCTTTAGCGTCAGTAAGTACTCGAGCAGTTACGAATTCTATTTCATAAATTAGGAAACTAAAATTATGGATAAAAGAAAAGAAACGCAGTGGTGCGTTTTAGTTCAAACAACCCCAAGAAAGAGAATATAGTAAACAAAAATTGCCCCAAATTGTCAAATTTCTCAGTCAACCTTCTACGAGTACTTCTACGAATGTAGTGGCGTCAAATCAAACCTGTGCGAACACAAAAGCTCACACTGAAAAACTCATACGCATACATATAGGTACTATGTAGTTTTGTTTTACTATGGTCTGCAGAGGACGATAAAGAGATGTTATAAAGTAGCTTTGTATATTTACTTGATAAAACCCAACCAAGATAAAGCCCTTATTTATTTATTTATTATTATTATTATTTGCACCAGGGCCTTTGGATACCTAGCTACGCCACTGTTGGTAAGCGCTGGTTTCAACGACAACGTTTTCGTTGTTTTGTCATTATTCCTCGGGATAAGAGGAAATTATCTTTCTCAGCTTATCTTGTATAAACTAGTCTGTATGTCTGCTTGAGAACTGTTTATGACAACGTTGGGTGCCACTATCACTAATATCATTTATGCATCGTGCATAATCGTGTTTTGGTTTTAAATAATAAATAAAATATTAGCATAAACAAACGCTTTACACTGTGAAACTATATTAAATAAAAAAGTGTTTAATTTTCTGTTTGACTTTTTTTCAGCGTTAATAGTTCAGAACTATTTATGATAGCGTTGTGGGTGTCCCTATCACTGATATATTTTATATTATATCGTCAATAGTCATGGTTTGGCTTTAAATTTAACTGAATAAAATGTCTATGTAAAGAAACTAATATTACAATGAAAACATATTACATTTAAAGTAATTATTCACTAATTAAGTAAAGTAATTGTTAAAATAGTATGTTTAACTATTTTAGCGTTAATAATTCAAAACTATTTATGACAGTGTTGGGTGTCAGTTTTCCACTTATATTGCATCATGCATAGACATAGTTTGCATCTAAATAATATTAAATAAAATATTTGCATGATGAAACTAATAATACACATTATGAAAATAAATCCAATTTTTAAAGTAATTTTTTTTTGATTTTATGCTTAAGTTTTTTCTGTTACAATAAAAATACTGAATTTGAAGATTTGGGGAATTGACATTCCAAAAATATTTTGAAATGTAAATAAATTTTAAAAAAATGTTTTTAAGCAAGAGAGAAAAAGTTATATTTTTGTTTTGAAAACATTCTTTGTGAATGGGATATTTTATAAATATACGTTCTTGTGAAGGTTGTAATACCGTGAATTCAAAAAATCTTGAATTTTTCAGAGGTTTTATAGAAACTTTATGCGAGTTAAAATTTTTTGGATTTTATACCGTTTTTGCAGTTTTATGTGTGCAAAGCATATTGGCATATAGTAAGGTTGCTGACTGTGTGCATTCAAATAGTATTGCATGCCACTGAATGCATTTGAATAGACTGATTTTTACTACTGAATTTAAGATTTAATCCTTTCAACCGTAGTGGTTAGTAAAAAGACATTGAATTAAACAGATACATATCAAAAACATGTACCTCAAGAGCAAAGCAGAGTTAAGTAAACAAAACAAGTCAACAGGTTTTTATATAATATATCACCAATACAATAAATTTAATTTAAAAATCTCTTCTTTTGCGTACTTTCAAAATTGCATAGGATTAAGTTAGTGATTTCAAAAAGTATTATTAAAATTCAAAATTAGTTTTTCGGTTTTCCTTTAAAAAAGTTTCAAAATCAGTTTTATACAAAATACTAAAACTGATAACTTTTTCAAATATATAATCAATTTTTATCAAAGATAAAGACATTAAATGGAATAATTATCCCTTTCTTCACGTTTGAACACGAAAATAGGATTAGTCATGTTCTATTATGGCATGAAATAAATTTATTTTGCTATTTTACTTTTATTTCAATCCCAGTGTGTGATTGTGAAGTTGCTGAGTTACAACTACCAGTCATTTTTAAATAAATAGTTTTTATTAAAAATTGTAAATGATTGATCAAATAAAACAATTTTTCGAGACAAAATTACTAAACGAAATGTGATAATTGTCAATGATATGCATCAATTATGAATTTTTATCCTGATAGCAAGATAAGCATTAAACATTTCGTTGTTCTACATATTGATGTAGAACAACCAAAAAACTGGTATCAATGGTTCAAAATGAACCCCGGCCCAAGGCGGTGGATTTTCATGACACAGAAAATCAACAGTGGCACTGTCGTATGATTATACGGGATGTAAAAGATCCATAGAGTGTCTGTTGGATTGGGTGCTACCGGCAAAATTAAATCCTAGAGCAGATATGCATCGTCAGAGCTCAGGTCCCTTTAGGGAGGAAACCAGGTGTCAAAATTACCTGTGGCGATTGGTATCCGCCTATAGGGTGTCGCACTAAAAAGAGATATCAGCTTCTGGGAATGTACTAGGTCTGCAATGATAAAACACCAATCCGCAGCCCATTGGAAATTTTAAAAAAAAGTGGTTCAAAATGAAACCGGTTTTGACCTCTGATAAAATAGGCTTAAGGTTCAAATATTTGGGTCGGATTACGATTGACCGGTTTTGCAATCACTAAATTAAATATTGAGCACTTTTATTTTTTCTCTTAATGCTATTAAAATTTATGAAAAATATTTTGGACTCAAAAAATTGTTTGCCTAAAAAAGAAATTGTATTCTAGTTCCATTAAATACATATATATATTTTCGAAAATATGAGTGCATTTTGCAATTTCTGTCCATACTTAAAACAACAATATATAAAGATATGGTTATTGTTACTATCATTATGTACAAGGTATTTGGGTAATCCAAAATTTTAACTGATTAAGCAAGTAATTTTTTAGATTATAATTAGCAATTTTGAATTATTTTTCTTATTTTAGTATTTTTACTTATTTTAATATTCTGTTTTATATAAAATGTGAGTTTAATTAGACCAGAAATATATTTAAAAAAAACATTATGACGAATATTGGGACAGTTAAGTAAGTTATTTAACAAACATTAGATAATGTTTTTGAATAAAATAATTTATTTCTATAACAAATTTCAAGTTTCTTAAAAAAAAAGTTTGAATGGAAATTTAGGCAATTAAAAGGGATGTTCCTTTCTTTAATCGAATAAACTTTACGTTTTTGAAATTTCTCACAAGTATATACGATAAGCAACGACGACTAATACTAACTAATGATACTGTTGACGACATTTATCGGTATTGCAAAATACAAGTATTTTTTTTAAAATGGTGATGCGGTTTGGAAATTACCATTGTAGATGAGCTGGTATTACTTTTTAGTGTGGCAACATATAGGTGGCTGTTAACTGTCAAAATGTAATTTTGACGCAGAGTTCCTTTTCCAGAAGGAGACACTTGATCTCTGACGAAGCGAAACCGTTCTTGTAATTTAATTTTTCCGAGAGCACCCAAACTAAACAGGCACTATAAAGACCTTCAACTTGCCGTATAATCATAGGACATGGACGCTGTCAATTTTTTGTATCGTGAAAATCCAGACTTGGGAAGGGATTGAACCCACAAACTTCGGTGTACAAGGCTTGCGCCATACTAACTACGTCACTCAGCCGTCAAAATTATTGATGCATTAAAATACATAATTATTGATGCTTTTGCTACTAATGTACACTATATAAAAACTTATAATCATCTACTGAATTTATTTTTCATTTTTAATGACATAAATACATCTAACAAAGTTTTAAAATGTTATTAATGATGTAATAGTGTTTAAAACGTAAACGCATTTTGATTAGAAACACATAAAGAACAAAAAATAAAAAAAAACTTTAAAAACTATTCCCATTAGCCCAGTATATTCTTCGAAGAAATAAAAATCATCTAACAAACTCTTTGCAAACCTTCGCAAATAAATCCACTTTGATGAACACACGCCTGCAGGAAATAACGCGTTCCAAACTTTATAAAAATTGCATCGCCTTCCTGCAATGTCCCTCTTATTGAAATCCCAACAGCAGCAGCGAGATTCAGGTGAGTCGAGATTAAAACTCTCACAAGATACATAAACCTAACAGTAACATTTTTTTTTTAAAAAAAGAAAGCAACACACATACCAGAGACACATAGCGGCATAAAATTCCTCCTGATTTATAAAGACATAGCATGTTTTTCGATAAGCTCGGAAGCAATATCCTTCTCCCTGCCCCCCTCGAGTATATCCTCGCTAAAACTCCACCTTTTCGTAAAATATCCCTTCTAGGATAACCTTTGTTAATTACAAAGTGCAAGCCGCTGACTTGTTAGCGGATGGTTTTTCTAAGTCCACAATTCCCTTTAGTGCGGGTCTGTTTAATGAGTTGCAATTAGTTCGGGGTTGCCCGCATTCGCCAACCTCTTCCACGACCCCTCAGTGGAAGAGAATTGCCCCTTCCCCCTTCACTTCACTTCATATTTTATGGAGGCACACTTTCAAAAATCTTTTGGCGCCGGATGAACTCAAAAGGGAAAGGGGTGTGAGCAGAAGTGAGCTCCTTTCGTTGTTGTTGTTGTGCAATCTTTTGTGTTTGCAAATAATTAGTTAGCTTCCTTTGGTCGATACCATAAAGCTAACGAATAACTTGATTGGACCAAAATAAAATTAAGTAATAATAAGGAAAAAATAATAATAAAGTAACAATTTTTCGATGAAATTTTAAGATGCTTTGGTCTTTGTTTTGGGAATAAGTTTCTTAAGAAAGATTGCAGAGATAGGGCATTGTTTGAGTTCTGTAAAAATTTCTTCCGCAAGCATGCAATTTATTACGCAGCGCTAATTAATGAGGTACGTGCGGCATTTTCGAAAGACAGCGCGGTTCTTATCAGCAATAAGCAGCTTTGTCCATATTTTTAAATTATATTATTTTTTACGTGAAATAATTATGAAAGGAATTCAGAATAAAATATCAGTGAAAATGAAAATTTTACAAAGACTAGTACCGAAGTAATATCGTTACTATGGATACATAATATCATCAAAATCTTCAATAGGTCAAAACTATTTGAATTCTATGTACTATTCAGCTCATAAAATTACAAAATAATATTTGCTTTTTGAAAGAAATGAGATCTATAGAAAGAGAAATAATGCACATAGTTTTTAAAATACAGTCCCCAAAAAATGCTTTATAGGATAAATTAAAGGAAATAAAATAAGAATAAACATTTTTCAAAAGGCCGTTTTCTAAAAATATTTACTTCGATCTTTCTTTCTTTTTGAACATTGAAAGTATGGTTCCAACTACTGGAAGGATTATAGAACCAATTCAAGAGTTTAATTCTCTCATATCCAAAGTCTTCTTTAGATGGACTTAATGAAAAATGTTTGAAAATAAATAAGAAATAATGGATAAGTAAGTTGATTAAAGATATACAAGTTCTCTGAACTGATTCTAAAATACTGAAGAATCGTAAAATTAAAAAATATATAATCTGAAAAAAATATCTTTAAATATTGATTAGTTATTCACAAAAAATAATTTACATCTTGATGTATATCATTGCAAGTTTAATATTTGGTGAAATAATTTTAGAGGAGATACAGCGTAAATTTTATCTCGAAATTAGTTTTTCCACAGACCATATTAAATTTAAATAGAATTATTATCAAAAGCCAATGAAAAGAGAGATTAAATTAGATCATTGGGATAAACGTTTTAAGATACAGTTGCTGAAATGTGTATGTTTTCGCTTTATGAAAAATATTGCTGATAAAAAATTAACATCTGATTACTGCTCTTCCTTATAAAAAAATTTCAGAAGTAAATCAGCTCTTCTATATTTTATATTCATTTGAAGACATTCAGATATAATAACATTTATAACAAATATAAACTCATACATATTTTGCAAAAAGAAATGGAATTGCATCAAATAATATATTTTAAAATTCGTTAGTATGAAAGTTCAACTCAAAAC
The DNA here is from genome assembly GCA_019973975.1 of Trichonephila clavata. Lineage (NCBI taxonomy): Eukaryota > Metazoa > Arthropoda > Arachnida > Araneae > Nephilidae > Trichonephila > Trichonephila clavata. The sequence goes on from BMAO01020263.1 coordinate 7,922, forward strand.
ATCTTCAATACGACCGAAATGGCAAATTTTATAAATTAATGCAATTGATTTCTTTAAAAATCTTCTCTTTCACGCTTTTCAAGAAAAATTAAACAAAATGTGTGAAATTTGCAACCAATTAAATATCTTTTCTTCTTGAATAACGTTGCAAATACGATTGCGAAAACATAATCTGGGATGTTTCTCTAGCATATGTGGGAAATATTTACACGGGGGGGGGGTGAATCATATACTGTAGATAGCTAATTGCTTATCTATATACATAACAAATTTGTAAGAATTGTTCAAGACATTTCAACAGCTTAAGTAATGTTCTCTGTTATCTCAAAAATATTTATTGTTTTGTACACAACAGTTTATATTGCATAATAAATATTAAGATTGCAAATCAATATATATGCATAAACTATGTGTGTATACTACCAAAGAGTGTTATCAATTGCAACTTTGTATCAAAAAGAATTAGTTGTTTATTGTCATTTTTATTTACAGGTTAAGAGCCATGTAATCCTCCATTATAATATGAAGTGGAAATTTTTCATTCTTGTTCTCAAGTTAAACATCAGGTACCTTGTTAGATGTTTAAAACTCATTGGTCATATTTTTAATGCTAATTGAGCTTTGAGCAAAAATGTGTTTAAATTTTTAAAAAAAATAAATTAGAAGATTATTTAAATTACTGTCTCTCTCACTCTTTCACAAGGCTTTCTAATTAATTTTTACATGGTAAAAATGTATTTGAAAGGTAATGTGCATGGCACTAAGATATTTTAAACTTTCATTTCAACGTAAGTTTTACTTTCATTTTGTGCATGGGTACCTTGTTTTAGTAATTTTGCAGTTTGAATCATTTATCTACAACCATCATGCAAGTGAAAAAACACTTATTAAAATATTACATGAAATTCATATCTATGTTTGCAGTATTTGTAATGCAAAACCTAATTTTAAAATCATAAAGGTGTTTATTACAATAATAAAAGACGTTTCAATTAATAATCATATTTCTTTAGTTTTATTCAAATTTGTAAAAGTCAACAAATGTAAATTACTGTAATCGTGAAATTTAGAAATATACACTCTAAAACATAAGGAAATAAATTTTAATCTATTACAATACTTAAAATAATCGAATAGATACTTTTGAAACAATAACTAAATTTATTTTCATTATTATGCTCAAAATTTCAATATTCGATCCTTTTTTTCTGACTCACACAATGAATAATCACCAACACTAAAAGAATTTAAAACTAAGCATCATTCATTACAGTTTACGATTATATTTTTTACCTTTTATCTCCCTTTCTATTTCAATCCTAAAAGAAATACAAACAAAACAAACGCAACAAACACCGAAATTTGCTAAGTCACACTTTAGCAACTGGCACAAAGCAAATATTTATCGTCGAATAAATTGTTATGTTTTCTTTAAGCACAGGTAAATACTCCATTCATCTAGATATCATCAGTCTTAATTATTCCACAAAAATGCGAACAAAACACCCAAATTGCACCCCCCCCCATTGCAAAACTAGGAATATCACTGTAATATTGAAATGGTGGAGGAAAATAATGAGGATGGAAATTGATTTTTATTCATTGGAACACTGTTCCTCTCATTCAAGGGACTGATAACAGCCTCCCGTTTTATGCAGAGCAACAATTAGGAAAATCAATTAAGTGCTATCGCTTGCGATTTTTCAGACGTGAGGAGTTTTAAATCCTCCTCGCGTAATCTGGTTCTTGGAAGTATTTGTATTCATTAGGATTTTCTATTCATGAAATTGGAATTATGTATTTGTGGGATTTAGTGTGTTTTGAAGAAATTCGGTCGCGTAGAGTAACACATGTTCATTATACTTATCTCATTGATGTAATACATTGATAATTTTTATTAAAGCTTTTATTTCGTTCATTTAAAAGAAGAATTAAAGTTATATTTTTGCAAAAAATTCTTTTTCTAGATACATATATCTCATATTCCGGGCGTAATATTACGCCATCTAAACTTACAAACTACATTTTTTTAATATTTAGGTTTATTCTCTGTATAATACATACTTTTTTTTAGGAAAAAAAATCCGAAATGAGAAAATTTTTCCATCATAATTTTATTTAACTAATCAGTCAGATTAATAAAATTTAGTATAATTTTATCTTTTGTTTCTGAATTATTCATGGCTTTTTCTAATTACCAATTCTTAATCTAGATCAGGTTCCCAAACTTTTTTTTGTCTCGTAGACCCATTGCATGTTTTTCGGTTTGGGGGTAGACCCTGCTTAATTAATATTGAATTTTTGAAAATTTATCAACTTAAGTACTTTTTAACCGCTGGTACTACTACTCCTACTTTAAAAGAATTAAATTTCCATGGAAATATAGTGTTCAAAATTTGAAAAGCATATGTTAATTAATTAAATTAATAAAAAATAAAAACTGTTAAATAAACTAAGTAAACAACAAACAAATTATTTTAATGGGTGAGTGAGTGAGTGAATATTAACGTCCCATTGTTCAGCTACACGAGGGCTTTTTGGGGACGGTCCGCGTAATTTTGAACCATGGTCAAGTGACGCGGACGACACTGAGCTGGCACCCCCCTCTCCTAACTACCACACCACACCAACGGGAGGACGTTTGAGCTCTCGACAGATTTAACGTGCATCGCTCCCTACACGGCGGATCTTTAGTGGTACTAGGATCGAACCCATGACAAACTAGCCATGATCCGATGCCTAGACCACTCGGCCACCGCGGCCACATTATTTTAATGGGAAGGATGAATCTCTAGCACTGCAATATCAAATTTTCAACATTTCCTATCGATCTTGTTTGGTTTAGTTTTAAATCTCTTTTAGTAGTTTTTCTCTTCAGTAAATCTCTTTTTCGACATTTTGCAACCGTGCTGAAACTTCTTCACTCTAGGAAAAGCAATGAAAACTTCTCACAATATTCATAAGTCGGGACAAATAACAGGTTTGACTTTTTAAAGCCAAAATTGTTGGCATCGTTTCTAAACTTTAAGATCTTTGTTAGTGCTAATTAGTTCTTATTGTAATTTGACATTATTTCTTCAATATGACCGTATAAATTCATTGCCTACTGTGGTATTGCCATACTCAAAGCATTTTCAAACCTGGTTTCAAAGTCGAATAAAGTCATTTAAATGTTGAACGTAGGTTAAAAGGTTCCGATAGATTGTCTGTGACAAATTTAGAAAATTCGGGACCTCAGTATCTTTTTCTTCTTTGCTTAAATCAGGAAAAAAAAGCTGAAATTGTTCTTGTTCAAATAAAATTTATGCTGTCACCTTGTAAATGCAAATTGACCTTGATTATAAGTTTTCTTTTTAAATTAAAGTCATGATCTAGTTTAATGAGAGCCAGTATCACATAGACCCCACTTACACCTCCTGGACCCCCGAATTAATTTTCGGCTGGTTGGGAGTAGAGGACTCTTGGAGGTCGTCATAGTCCCCTGGGGTCTATATAGAACACTTTGGGAATCACTGATCTAGATACTTATAATGGTGTCTGCTTTTAAAGTAGATACCATCGGAACGGAACAGTGGCGTAACGGAAAATATTTGGGCCCCACATGCAAAGTCAGGTTTTGGACCCCAAGCTGGATCTTACAAAAAATTGTGTACTTGGCGTCAGTCAGGCCTTGGGCCCCCTTTCCACGATGCGGGCTTTGGGGGGGTCTATGTTACGCCACTTGAATGGAACCTTTTGAGATACTAACATAATTTTTAGAATAACATGACAATCATTCCAAGTACCTCTTTTTAAATATGTTTGATAATGTAATATATTGCAAATATTATTTTTGCCTAAATTGTAGTTTGTAAAATCTTATTTAACGTTTTTCATATTCTTAAGTTAACAAAATTAAGTACTTAATTTTGATTATTGTTATTACTTTTTAAATTAGCAAATGCTTAAACTTATTACTTAACAATTTAGTAATCTAGTCTAGGATGGCACAACTTTCAATTTTTCCATGAGGCTTTTCACAGTATGTAAAAGATTGAAATCTCATTAAATGACAACCCTTCGCGAGCACTCTAAAAAGGGGCTGGGGCCCCCGGGAGTCCACGGACCACCGTTTAAAAATCACTGCTGTAAAGCTTTGAAAATATTAAAATTTTCTTGTATATAATTTAAAAGTAATATAAACAAATAATTGTTCCTGATAATCAAGCGTTGTATTATAAGATTGATTTTCATATAATGTTACTTTAGAAATTATTTTTATTTTACGCCCATCTGCGGCATCTCTACCATTAGTCAACGAGCAGCCCAATAAAAAGATGACGAAGCATAAAAAGAATTGCCTTCAGAGCTGTCTACAAAAAACATTAAAACAATAGAGCAGTATTTGAGGTGGTCACCATCCATTTCACCCTGGTGGCACAGAGGGCAACAAGCAGAATCCTTTACTCCAATGCGATGCAAATGACTTTGCAAGTAGTCATGCCCAGTAAGTAAACGAAAGCACGCTCCAACCTGCGAGGCAGGAAACAAGGCAACGTGCTTCCACGCTCGAGGCAGGAAACTGGGATTCTACCATTTTTGTTAAGCAAGATATTTCACCTTTTACCAGCAGCTGTATCACTATACAGGGAGACTCTATTAATTTGCAGTTTACTGCAAATGATTCTCTCTTTTAACTTTATAGAGATAAATGCAGGCAGAATGTCCCAGTTGGTTTGGCGCTGGCCTTGTTCGCCCTTTTGCGGGTTTGACCCCGACCAAGCCAGTGCATTTTCATGATGCAAAACATTGACAGCGTCCATGTTGTATGATTATGCGGCATGTTAAAGATCCTTAAAGTGACTGTTTAGCTTGGGTGCTCTCAGCAAAATTAAACTACTAGAATAGTTTTCCATCTTCAGAGATCAGATGCCTACCTCTGGGGTGGAAAATGGGTGTCAGAATTACTTGCGGCGATTGGTTTTCCATCTAAATGGTGCCGCACTAAAAAGAGATACCAGTTACCGTGGAATGTACCAGGTCTGCAACGGTAAAACACCAATCCACAGATCATAAAAAATAAAAACTATAGAGATAAATGGAGTCCAGTGTCGATGATTCTTATTCAAAATATTTTAATTTGTGTGAAATGGAAACGATCTGACATGTGTCAAAACTTTCATAAATAATTTGATGCTTGTAAAGGACTAAAACGTATTTAACATATTGAAGTATAAACGACACTTTTTCCCGTCGCTACTCTTTTGCCTGATGCCAAAATGTCTCTCAACAGCAACGCATATCAGACTGAATCAGATATAATTTTGAAAGATGAAATATCGAATTAAATACGTTTCAAAGAAAATATGATTTTTTTTTCTTTTTTAAATTTCATGCTCTGTCTCTCAATATACGTAACAATCTGCTCAAAAAGTTTGTTTATGGGAGAAATTTTCCGACGAAAATAAAATAACTGAAGTGTTTGGTACGTTCTTTTAGTTGAAGAAAATACAAACATATTCATCTCAACTCCTTTAGAAATGTTCAGAAAATTTGAAAAAAAATCAGGACAGCATGAAATGAGAAAATAAAATTCATGGAATGGTGTCACTGATTTGGAGCCATCATTTTGAAAGGAACTATTATTTAGCATGTAAATCAAAGAAAAATGTGCATCGCAAATTCTATTTATTCATTGTAATTTCAATCTTGCTCTTAAAAAAAGGAAACGTAATACATAAAGTTTATTAAAAAAATAATTAAAATTAAAAAAATTATGCAAAGAAATTAATCTGTCATCTACTATAATTTTAAGACTAGCAAATATATGGAAGGAGAAAATATTAATGTTATGTTTTAATTAATGAAATTTTAAAAAAAAACAAGTAAAATGATAAAAAACTATTTAAAATTTAGAATAATTTTCTTTGTGAAAAAGAGAGAATTGCATCTTCAGATATAAACTTAAGTACATTTATGTAAAATAAAAAATATATATATTTTCTATTTCATCCATTTGATAACTAATATTTTTTAAAACTATTAATAGTCATTAAATTTTTACTTCAAAACTATTTAATTATCAATTATTTAGTTTCCAAGTAAATTATCAATTTACCAAATGTCTTTTTGTAAATAGAATAATATATATATATTTTAGATATTTTTTTACATATTAATTTGTATATTTAAGGTATTCGATAAGGAAATGGTCTCTGAGAGATAAGATATTACTTTACTTTTTGGTTGTAGAAGCTTGGTTAGATAAATTAATTGATTGATTTAAATCCACGTCACACACTGAAAGAACACCGAAGTCTTTTGGAGATACAGTTAGTAATTTTGAAACACGGCCAAGTGTGATGAGACTGACATTTCAGCTTCACTTCTTCTAAATTCTACACCACGTCCACGGGGGAACTTTAAATCTCGACGAATTTAGCGTGCATCAGTTCCTCTATACAGCGAGATGGCAGCGATAGCCTAGTGGTCAAGGTATCGGATCGTGGCCGGCATGTCATGAGTTCGAACCCAGTACCAGTAATGATTCACCGTTTAGGAGAGCGATGCACGTTAAATCTGTCTAGAACTCAAACGTCTTCCCTTTGGTGTGGTATGGTAGTTAGGAGAGGGGTGCCACAGCTCAGGTGTCATCCTCGTCACTTGACCATGGTTCAAAATTACGTGATCCGTCGTCAAAAGCCCTCGTGTAGCTGAACAGAGCGACGTTAATATTCACTCATTCACTCAGTCTATACGCCGAGTCTTCAGTGGTAAAAGGGATCGAACCGACGTTTTGACAACGCTGACTACAAGTTAGTGGCCATGGCCACTTGGCTACTGCGCGGCTTTTCTTAAATAAAATATATTCTCTCCAATCTATACCATTAAATGCAAGAAATATGTTCATACTTTAGAGGAAAAAGTTAGGTTTTATATTTTCACTAATCATTCGAGTTTTTGTCATATTCGAATTAAAAAATAATAACATACATTCGTCATCAATACATTCAATTCTTATTACGGCAAAAATTTCATTTAAATGTTGATTTATATATATCAAAAGACTCAACACAAACATAACTTATTTTCTTCTGAAATGTTATATTACTACGAATGTTTAGATTTACTAGTGTATGCTAGAGTTTACTAGAATATTTAAGTCGTTTTCCTTTAGAACTCTACTCTCGATTTATTCTTGTGTGTGAAGCAATCTATTACAATTTTATAATTTATAGCTCATATTCAGCTATATTCTAATGCAAGTATAAAATGGTTTGTCGCTTAAAGATCACATTAGCTATGCATTATAATAGCTAATGATTTACACTATAACGAATCGAAAGCCCTTTGTGAGCCCGTAATAGCTTGAATAATAGTTTTGAGAATGGAACAATACAGATATGTCTTGGACGCACAGGACGTGAATTCGCTTTTAACCATTAACCAATTGTTCATTTGAGCCTGAATTGTTCGAATGCCACTCACTGCTGCTGAACACTTGAACATTGTCTTCACTTTGCTACATTCGCGTTCAATTATCCAGGCAGAGAGATAGTGACAAAGCATAGAAGATAAACCCATTGGATGCCACCAGGTTAATAATATTGTGTTCGATACAATCGGTGGAATAGGAACCTTAATCAGATGTTAATGGAGCTACCGTAATATCACTATCAGTGTAGGATACATGGGAGTCTCTTCTGTCAATACATGCGTAGGGTTGGCAGTGACTAATGATGCTTTTGCCCATTTACAGCCCTCGTTATTTAGTCAGGTAACGCCTGTGACAGACCGAGTATGATTTGAGAGGCCTCAAGAAACTTGTGGTTGCAACGCGCCGGCTGCCAGTAGCAGGTCTACTATGTAAATACATCATTCCGTAACGTCTTAAACAGTTGACGCTCGGAATGGTGTATAGTTCCGATGTCAAAGCGTATCAGGAACTTGGATATCAGATGTTGTTGGAGTGATATAAAGATTAATGGTTTGTTATTATGTTGAGAAATTGGAACAGGCAGGATTTTGTGTTGTGTGTGGTAGAGGTTTATTAAGTAATACTTGTGTATGTGTTCCATTGGGGAGGTATGTTTGGTTCATTCTTGCTTGAGAGTTAAATTTCACTCATGAAATTGACATTTTAAAGGGGTTCGGAGTTTGCATAGTTTTTACCTTGATTGCCATAAAATCCGGCGTGTAACACGCACTTTAAACACACACAAAAAAAACAAGATCGAAATTTACGGGTGTGCGTTATACGCCGGGTATAAAAATGAGAGCTTTAAGAATAAAAATAGAAAAATATAGACTTCTATATACGTTGAAATATTGCTTGCTTAAAAGAAATGATATTCCTTATTAACCTAAAGGTTTGTAGTTATCGAAGTATACTAAAATTTTTCTAAAACTTGGAAGAATATCTCGCATAATTGACTTAAGAACGTAAGAACATTGTGCACACTTTCTTCGTAAAAAAGGAGGTCCGAGTTATTCGTCGAATATACCTAAAAACTGAAAATTGTAGCTTGAAAGTATAAGTGCGCGTTATACGCCGGATTTTACGTTGTTTTCCCTGGATATTTTTTTTTCTCACAGAGACCTAAAAACGGTATTAAACAACTGCATATCTGAGGTGGTCACATAATCCTGTTTTAAGTTACTTTGTCTGGTTAGTTATTAAAACGTATGTAATATTCAGACATGTAAGCTGTAAAAAGTTGAATGATCTCTACGTTAAAACAATCACAATCATATCTTTTATCTATATAATCATTTAGATTATCCATTGTGCAGTGATATCTTCCTTAAGTTTACAATTTTAAGTTATTTTCGGAAACTTTGCCTCAATAAGGAGAAGTTTAATTTAACTTTTTCTAACTTAAATAATAAAGTTAATTAAAGATATCATTACGATACATATAAAATTTTCCTTGATTTTATCAATATGAATCGAAAGAATAGCTTTAGTACATATCAATATACTTCCATATTTAATTATCTGTATTATTCTTATTTATACTTAATTTACAATATTCCTTAATTTCAGTTATTTCAACAACGGATTTTTTCAAAAAGCTATTTTAAATCAGTAACAGTAGTTGTTTGATAGCTTATTCATTGATTTAAGAAGAAACACTAAATTTAATCTTTAGAATGTAATTCATGCACTTATTATAAATTTGTTTTACATAAAAAAAACTTAACAAATGAAATTTCTGTAAGCGTATGCACATTTTGCTCAATCTTTTTCTTCATTTAAACGAGTTCCAAAAACAGGAGTAGCAACAAATTGAGCAATATTTGCTCCTAATAAATGTACAATCCGAAATTTTCAGTACTTTTTGTCTATATTTATATACTGTAGAAAAAGTGTGGAGTTTCAAATTTATTTCAAAGTATGAATCGAAATTAGAGCTAATTCTAATTTTGATACTCGTATTTTTCTCTTGAACCTCCACGCATGCAACTCCCCTTAATACTAACAATTATGTCCCCTTTAGTTCGCAATAATTATAATCTGCTACAAGAGAGATAGTTGTTTTTAAATTCGTTTAAAACTTCACCATTATTGCTTATTATATATAAAATCCCTTTCACATTACTAAAATTTTGAAATCTTAAAGTGAATCCCATAATCTACTAGAATCTTTTGAACAACGATAAAATTAATTACACAATTATTGCTCACACACAATCACTTCTTAATATTTCTATCCCAAATGTCCATTTAAGAAATATATTTCATTATGTATGGATTCTATGTATAGCTTTTCACACTACCTTACCCTTGTCAAATTTAGATCCTTCCTAATCAATGTGAGAAATCAAGGGTAATCAACATATTTTCCAGATGAAGATAATTGAGACAAATCCACTAATTGAAGAGCATGTCACTTACGCATTCCAATTAAAACGTCCCCCTTCATACCAAACACCCATCTATTCCTACCGCTGCATATAGAGTCCCAGAACAAAGCATTATATTCACCACAAACCCCTAAACGTGCTCATAGTCATGCAGGTGGAATTTAATACACCACCCATTTAAGTTCCCACACAGACAGACAACAGAGTCCATCAGGGCCACCAAGAATTGCATATCTTCTCCGCTTTGCAGTTAATTATGCCGCTTTGGGAAAGCGGTCTGATCCGAATGCCGAAATGCTTGGCGATGATTGGGCAAACAAGGCGGGCTCGCTGGGGCGACACGCGACGGGGCGTGCGTCTGGCGTTAATAACGTTGTCAAGAGGCAGAATGGCACTTGTCACATTCCAGCACGCTAGCCCTGGCATCGGAGCTGCGTGTGAAAGGTGATATTTAGCTGACAATACCCCTTGCATTTCCGGAGAGCTTTTTAGGGATGCATCACTTCGGAAGTGAAGGATTTTTCATGGTGATAGAGAAAGGGGGTTGAGTGGGAATGCAAATAATGGTTCAGAAACAAGGAGGGGGATGTTTTTGCATCAGTGGGTCTATAAAATTGAATCTAGGATGAAGTGGATTGAAGAGAGGAAATTTGAAAAGATTGAATCTTCTGATAAAATATTTTAAGAAGTTTAACTTTTTTTTTTGAAGTTCAAAGCGAAGTTTTTAGAATTATTTAACATTCTTTTATTTGCGTTGGATAAATTAATACATTGAAAAAAAATTTGCATTTATAAAACTTATCGTATATATTTTTAGCTGTTCTGAAAAATTAACCATTCATTAAAATAATTATACCTAGAATGATATGAAAACTGTCTAAGCACACATTAAGTAAAAAAAAAAAATCCCTCAAATTCGTTGAAAACCTAAAGTATTTGGATTCCATAAAAATAAGTAGTGATTCAATTGTGAGGATTTTATGCAATTATAGATATGTTACAGCGCTTATTTGGATCATCAAGACGGAATCAAGTGTATTATAACACACAAAGAGGAAAACTATGCAATTTGTTAAATTAACCAGAGTTATAGGACATACTCAACTTTTATACAACTGATTCAAGGGTTTTTTAATTACATTCTTTAAAAACTGCTATCTCGGAGGAATTATTTGTATAATTTCAACCATCGTCATTTGAGAACTAATTAATGATTGTAGACGACGGATTTTAACGGCCGCGATTGGGTGGAGAGGTCCTTTAAAAAAGTACTTTATTCTGTGACTCTACTAAACTTAATATTAACTTTAACTCTGAAGGGTAGTTTATGGTTGAATGAGGTTTTAAACGGGAGATTTGAACCACTGGCTATGAACCTTGCACTCTTAATTACTAAGACACCGTTGCCAAAGATAGTAAAATCATAACTTTACTCAATCTACGTATTCATATATTTTAATTATGCTACAGATTTTTTTCTACTTTATTATAATTCTATTGATTTTTTTTTAATTCTACAAACATATTTTACTTATAATGAAGAGTTTTTTTAAAAAAAATCTGGAATTGATTTTAAGTTTTGTATAGCAAAAAATATATGCACATCTTTATGCTTATTTTCGTGAAAATCGTAATTGTATCTATTAATGCATTATTATTACAACATAATATTAAAGGTATAGACTGTTTCTTAAATATGGAAATTTGGGAATACATTTTAAGAGAAATTCCTGAAAATAAATATACAAAAGCGAAAACTCCTTATTTTACCTATATTTGTTCGTATGTCACAGACATAAATGCAACAGAATAGATTTTACATACTTAATATCTCTTATGGTTTTTTTTGTCTGTCTAGTCGTTGATTTCGGGAAAAAATCGTAACCCCATTATACGTGAAGTCTCTTAGAACATTATTTAATTTAATAATATATTAATGAAGTTTCTAAATGAAAAATTATTTCCTCCAAATCTTTTAAGCATGAAATTAACTTTGATACAATTGATAAATTTTTAGAAAGCATGATTTACAAAAAAAAATAACATTTTTGACACGTGTAGAAAGAAAATATCTTTTTTTTACATAACTTTTATTAATTCTTCACTAGTAAGATCCTTAGCATTTGGTTGACATAAATATAAAAATATCAGAGAGAAATCAGTTACATAGAAATATCTTTCATCTTGGAACATAATCAGATATTTTCATGGTATGACAGGAATGAGAGATTGTTTAAAAAGGAATAGATTCAGATATAAGAGAAATGTTACTATTGATAATCGAATCTTTGCCAAAGAAATATTGTGAATAGTATTAGTATCGAAAATATCGTTATCGAAATGCATGAAAATGCCAGTAAAGATATTGATCTACAATGTTTTTATTGGTTCGCCTCGTTCTAAAAAAAATAACAAAATGCGTAATATGCTAAAAATGAATCATTTTAGATCCTGCACTTCTTCTAAAATAAAATTTCCCCTCATATTTAAATGATTGGCCTTTTTGTAATTGGATTTCATATTTGAAAAGATAATAGAGCAACATAATTTTTATTTATTTTACCTATAGAAGTTTTGAGTATACTTTTGGATGAAAGATAAATCAGAGTTTACAATTTAAAAAAACATTGAATTTAAACATTGGATTCAGTAAAACAATAATACTATGAATCATTTTTTTTATTAAAAGTATAAATTGTTAATATTTTTTTAAAAATTTCCATAAGGAAATTTAGTAAACATACTAAAAATGCAGTACATTAATTTTTGAAACGTGTCTGACTACCTTCGGAACTATGATTTTACAAAAGCATATAAATGATTCTTTTTATATTTATTTTGTGTCACTTAAATTTGAATACACATATAAATATTTTTAAGAGTATTATTGAAATTAAAAATTATATGAATAGATTTTTTTGCAAATAAATGATGGAAAAATTGTTTATTTCAAAGCATTTTCCTTTGACAGAAAATGATTCTATAAAAATAATATGTTGCTTGTATATAGTTAAGACTTTCCTCAAGAGCCTGAGCTAATATTTTTTAAAAAATCACATTATTTTCAATGTTACTTTCATTTCAAATGATAACCGGTGTTTTTTGTTACAATTTCTCAATTCTGTGTGATGTATTAAAACATGAATAAATCTACTTCCAAAATTATATATTTTAAAAATCCTAGTTTAGCCTTTGAACAGTTGTCTTAGCTATATGCATGCAAAATATTTTTTATTGCAGATCATATTTTCACAAAACGAGAATGTTTTGAAAATACGGCAATCTTAATTCGTTTATTATAAAAAAAATCATTTAAATAATTTTTATAGTAATATGTTTTTTTTTAAAAAATTCAATACGTATTCTAATTTAAGTGGCACTAAAAATATTCATTTATAAGTTTTTTCAAAATCACGTTTCCGAACGCATAGATTAGAATTTTTCCACACAAATTTAATTTACATTTTTTATTAAACATATTTCTTCTTTAGCAAAAAACAGCTTAAATTTTAAAAAAAATGAACTGAGCAGAATTCTTACAGGAAATTAAATATAAAACAATACTAAAACAACAGACAATAAATCTTCGTTTCTTTAAGCTTGAGAACTTTTTTCTTTAAAGCATTAGCGAAACAATACTACCCGAGTTGAAGTTTTCACCCTCAGAAATAATAAACTAAGCATATAACCATTCATTTAATTGTATATAAGAAACATACAACATTTTTCATAATGTTTCCGTTTGATAAAAAAATTCTAACATCAGTTTTCATGCTGACCAAATGTGAAAATATCCAAAGGAAACATTTTTAAAGCTTTTGTACATCATAAAAGGGGTCGAAAGGAGGGAAAAGGCAGTGAGAAGTTTAAAACAATTT
>BMAO01020264.1:0-90628 GCA_019973975.1 Trichonephila clavata
ATACAAGAGAGCTCATAGAAAATTTTTTTATATAATTATCTACGAGTTCTCTTTTATTGTGCTTTGAGAAAGAGTTTTATTTTTTTGGCGGATATAAGAAAAATAAACGCATGATAAAATTAAACAAATACCGCTTATTAATGATAGAATAAGATTTATTTTTCTCTTTTTAAGGTGATATGGTACCATCTTCACATTTTTTTTTATTTTTAATATTTGATATTTGGTTTAATTGTATTTCATAAAGGTTAATATTTAATAATAATTCCATACAAAAATTTTTTAATTTGTTCCAAAATGTTTGTAAAATTAAAATTTTTTTACCTTTTTTACGCATTTTTTAAATCCCTAAGGCTTTTTTAAATATGTCTATTTACTTTCAAAATTTTTTTCCAAGTACCTTACAATATACCACATAACACTGTGCATGGGTTTTTTTCTGCTGCTGCTCTTTACTTTTTTATTAATTTTTTTATAGTTAAACATACAAAAATTCTCCAAAAACATTAATTCTGATTTGAAATTTTTTAGAAAAAGTACTAAACATGTTATAGCTAATTCCATGCACAGTTTTACAAAACATACATTTCAGAACATGTATAAAAAATTTCAAATCCGTACTTCAATTATCAAAAAAGCCTTAGGGTTTTAAATAACAATATATGTCCATGGAGAGATATGAGTTTGAAGTTTTCATTCCATGAATAGCATGATATAATATTCATCGAATAGTCTGAAAATTTTTATGAAATGTTAATTAGCTTATTTAAAACAACTTACCATAAAAAATTGCCCAAATGTAGAACAATTAAAAAGCATACTGCCATAATGAATACATATAAAAAAACGAATGAAAGATAAATATTTCATAAGACTTTATCTTAATAATTATAAAAAAATAAATACCCACACTTCAGAGCTAATTCCATGCTCAGAGCTAATGCACAACATGTACAAAAGATGTTTATGCCTTTATTTATTTATTTTCACGATTTTGAAAGCCTTCGCATGTTAAATATTGTACACGAATAAAAGCAAAATAAAATAACAATTTATAGGTAAAATACATCAAAATCTAAGATCTGTGTATGTGCATTTCTTTAAATAGATATCTTAAAATATTTAATAATAAAATTTTTGAATCTCGCGCTCACATGGGATATATATATATATATATCACCAAAAACAAATATATAAAATTGGGAGAGTTTTTCTATTCTTGCGAATTAGATTTTTAATTATCTGAGTTATCAAAATGAGATTTAGTATTTTTGCTTTGGGAGAATCCGTTTTGAAGTTTTAACATCATTCATAATAATATCATAAAAAGCACGCACAACTTTTAAATATTGACCAAATCCATATGATCTTCAGTAAATAATTCACAAACTAGAATTTCTGCATGAATTGCACAACTCTTTCTTAAAATTATTTATTACTGCATATATAATGTCAATCTCATTGATGCGCATTAGAAAAATAATTAGTTAATTTTTTATCAGGCTCTTTTTCTAGCAGATAATATGAAATGTAGCGTGGTAGTTGCTGTTTAGCATCAAACATTGCTCCATTACTTAATGAAAAATGCAGGTAAAGGCTTTGAAATTTTGCAGGCATATTTATAAAGATTCGGGGTATCAAATGAGCCAATAAAATTTTTCGTCAGTTTAATGTTGTTTAGGGTACCATATCGTCCTTAATCTAGTTTTATAGATATTTTAGTGACACTTTAATGTCATGGAACTTTCCTGTTTCTCCATGTTAATTACAAAAGAGCCATATTAAGAATACATTAGTCCAGTTTAATTTTCTGAATCCAGAATGAGAATTGTCTTGGATTCCTGTTTGATAAGACTAAATACAGAAGTTTACTCTGATATTTCGGTACGTTCGAAATAAAAGTAACGTCACAAATTTCGTTACACTTAGTTGTTATTACAAATGTGTGTTGCAAAATTCTTTGGGAAAAAAATACATTCCATTCTTATCCGAAATAAAATATTTAAGATTCTATAGAATTAAATATGACAATTTTTTTGCCTTTTTATTGGTTTTATATTTTGACAAATATTTTTAATCATATATATATATAACTGAACTCAGTGGTGCAACAGCCCATGGGGGCCAAGGCTACAGTGCCCATCTCAGTTTACGTGACCTTAGGTGCTGGGGTGCATGTGCAGATGTCCGAGTCAAGTGGCCAATCTGACGTGAAACCCCCAGTATTTAGTTCCCAAGCAAACGCTTGGTTCTCCTTTATCGACCCACTAAAGTAATGAAAGGCTGAGTCAACCTTGCCCAGCCCAGTATTTAAGCCCCGGACCTGTGGCGTAAAAGATTGAACCACTACCACGGCAACTGGGCTTCATATATATATAAATAGTGAAATTTATTCAATGGAATAACATTCGTTTATTTTACGAGTTTTCAAGAGTGTTCTGAAAATGCAGCTTTACTTGTTATTTCTTTTGTATATAATTGATTAAAGTTTTAGAACAGTCGGAATCATTTGCATTTTCTATTAAATTTCTTACTATATTTCTTATTTTAATTTGCTTTAAATATATATCTCTATATGCTTATGATAATATAAAATAATTGTCTGTCTAGGACAAATTATTATACTTACAATCACCACCAAAATCTGGAAAATGAAGTATTATTGCTTTGAAAATAAAGATACAGATCATGTATAAAAAGCAGATTTATTCATTCTTATCATTTTTGAAAAGGTACATACTGTAAAATTTACGAGGAATTAAATTCTCAGAATTAAGAGGTATTTCATCTTTGAAAAGATAAATTTAGAAAAAAAGAGATAGAGATTAATTTACCTGACTTTTTTTAAATTTATATTTCCTTTTTCCGGTTCAATTTGGAAAAACTATTGAATTCTTTGATAAATGCTAAGTGGCATTTAAGTGCATTTAATATTGAAATTTCATATTATAATAACATCTTAATTAAAACTGATATACTAATCTTTATTCAGAAAATGTAATTCTAGTCTCAAACATAAAAAACGAATTATTCATAGATTTTCTCTTTTTTTATCTTATCATAATGAAAATGATTCTTTTGTAATTATAAATATACACTCCTACATATTTATTCAAAAACTATCTTTCACTTTTGACAAAATTTTCACCATTCAGCTTAACCCTCTCAGAGATCTTTTTATAATATACATTGGAATGAAAAAGTGAGAGATTATCCATATGGAATTAAAGTTCAAAAGAAATTTGCCACTTGTTTGAAAGAAAGTGTCTTGAATTTGCTGCACACTTGACTTCATATGATCGGCGCCATGTTGCTGTTGTTCCTTGCTGCCTTTGAAGAATAAAGCAATTGATGGTAAATGGGGCTTAGGTCTATGTTGTGGGGTTTAGCCAATTTAGAAGGGCAATTAAAAATATTTTAGGGGAAAATGAATGTCAGGACAGTAAGGACAAGTATTGTAACTTCTTTGTTGTGGCATCCTAATGAAAATAATATGACCAAATGAAACTTTAAAAGTGAACACAAGTCGGACAAAGAGTTATTTGTAAACATAATGTGTTACTTTACAAGAAACTACACTGAATGATTCAATTCGAACCAATCTGTTATCGTAGCATTCAGTGAACCTAAATCCGTCAAGTGAATCCATCGTTTGAGAAAAAGGAAACTGTTTTTCGTTCGATCATGTTATTTCAAACTATATGAAATTATATATGAATGTATGCGTTCAAAAAATGATTTGAGACTTATTTCTCTTTACGATACATCCAATTATTCTATATAGTTTTATAAATATAGAATAATATTTTTTATAAATATAGTATAACATTTTTTATAAATATAGTATAATATTTTTTATAAATATAGTTTTATTAGCATCAAAAGTAGAATTCTCCATTCAAAATAATTATTTTATGTAAATTTGGAAATATATTAAATTAATATACATTTAGCAAGAATACACAATATTTATCCAAAAACTACGAAATTTATGTATTTTATTAGGTCAAAAATTTATAAATAATGATGAAAATAAAAAAAATTACGATAGCGTTTTACTTGCCACTGAAAGCATCTTCAACTGGATGGTGGGAAAACAAAATATGTTTTAAATTAAAACATTTAGCATTAAAACAAAAAAATTTAAAAAAACTAATGATCTTGACGAGAAACAAAGAAAAAAATTTAAAATATATAATGACACTTTAAGTATTACAAATGCTTTAAATTCAATAAGTACACATTAGTGTAATACAGCTTTGTAACTCTTAAGTATATTATTTCACATTATTTTCTGATATTAAATATAAAATGGAATGAAAAAAATTCAATATTTGTGATTAAAAATAATTTTACAAAAATATTTAACAAAATTAACATGAATTATTATAAAATTATTTTTTTATTTCAAATCAAAGTGGATGTCTTTATTTTAATAATTTTAGTTCATAATATAAACATACATGCATAAATATTTATACAAGAGTTAAGTGAATTCTCTGCCTAAAAATGAAAAACTACGTTTTTCAGTTAAATCTTGATTTAACCTCCCTGAATTTCAACACATTTGATCCTGCGTTTCTACATCATTAGTATTCCTTTCCTAAAGTCAGAGTCTGAAAGGCTGTGAAAATATTAATCTACAGCTCTCTCAAATTTTTCAATAGACGTGGATAGCTCACCAGAAACATATTTCTTCAAGTTTTGGAAAAGATGGATGTTTGAGTGTGCCAAATACGGGGAATGGGGGGGGGGCAAATCGGCCCAAAAATACTTCAGACAAAAATCCTTCCCATCGAAAACGTCCCATTGTGTAGGGATGCGTTGTGCTGTTGAAAATTTTTTTTCTTTCAAGCCTGACTAGCATCCAGCTAGTCAAGGTTAAAGTCATTTCGATGTGATTATTCTGCCTTTTTGAAGGTTATCAATTACCAGGATCCCTTTCGAATCCCGAAATACTATGGTCATGACCTTTCTGACGGATGCCATCGACTTCGCATTATTTGGAGCTTTAACATCGGCTTCCACAAGCTGCTTCGACTGCTGCTTCATTTCTGGTGAGTAGTGGTGGACCCATGTCTCCTTGTTGAAAAATAGCGGGTACAAAATCGCTAGATCCCTACTGAATCCGTCCAAACAAAATTCCTGTAAAAAACGTTTGAACATTTACTTTTGTTCACCATTCAGCGTATGCATCACCCATCTTGAGCAGAACGTTCGCATCTAATTCTTTTTGGCAAGATGATTCACACACTTTTTCCCGATATTCCGAGACCTCAGCTATCTCACTCACATTCACTCGACTAAAATCCAACACGATATCATGCATTGTTATGATGGTTTCCGGTGTGGTTGCTATTTTTGGTCGTCATGCACGAGGGTCTAGACCACAATTAAATTCAGCTGCAAACTTTTTAACGGTTGACATAAAAAATGAAGAGTCCAAGAAAACATTTGTCAACTTTGGATGAATTTCATTAGGGATTAAGTTAACCAAAAAGAAGAATTTTATGACCGTACAATATCTATGTTTATCAGTTCTAACGAAAAGCACGCAAGTCATATACTGCAAAAATTCGTGTGAACAAATTACTGTTATATCCACCATATAACGCACACTTTTAGCACAAAAAATAAGATCAAAATTTATGGGTGCGCATTATACTCCGGTTATTAATATGTGATAGCTTTAAAAATAAAAAAAAAGATGAATATATAAATAAATTATAGTTTGAAAAGAAATTAAAAACACGCTTTTATACTGAATCGAACTAAAAAGTAAAAAAATAATACTTAATAAAGAATAAAATGATTAACAAGAAAATGAATGTCATTGTGGTAAAAGCGTGGGGTGCTTTGTACTACATTTTTACACTAATTCAGCTTTTCGGAATAGAAGTTAAAAATTATGACAATTCATCCATTTATAGAACACCCCTCGCTTTTACCCCCAATGACATTCATTTTCCTGTTAATCATTTTATTCTTTATTAAGAATTATTTTTTTACTTTTTAGTTCGATTTAGCATAAAAGCGTGTTTTTTAGTTTTTTTTTCAAACTATAATTTATTTTTCATTTTTTTAGTTCGAACTACAATAAAAGCGTGTTTTTTAGTTTTTTAAACTATCATTTATTTATTGTTAAATTTATCCTTGAGTTTGATATTTGAAGCTGGAATTAAGTGGCTGTAGAATTAGTCTTGCTCTTCAATGGATATTAATTAACGGGTCTGAAGTGTATTTATTGTCTCTGTTTACGAGGCCTTGAATGAGTCCCATATCGTTATATTAGATTCCGTCTCTTTTGAACAGGTCAAACAAATAAAAGTGTGTAAAGAAGAAAAAGTTCGAATTAAAAATTTTTTTTAATGTACCATGTTTTTATATAACGGACTAAAAATTATAAA
Source organism: Trichonephila clavata (assembly GCA_019973975.1). NCBI lineage: Eukaryota > Metazoa > Arthropoda > Arachnida > Araneae > Nephilidae > Trichonephila > Trichonephila clavata. The sequence continues at coordinate 6,408 of BMAO01020264.1, forward strand.
ATTCCTCCTTTTCGTTTTTGTTTTCTTTTTTAACATTTTCATGCATTGTTATCCACTTCTCATCTATGGTCCAAATTTCAAGTCTCTAGCTCCTCGGAAAGTCACACAGTTTAAAATCAATTACAAAATTCCACCCGGACAGACATTAAAGAAACGAGTTAATAAAAGCATGGTAATATGAAATGTCAATCATTTATTCACCTTTTAAACATGTTCCTTTCATGTTAATTCGTATCATCACTTCTAAACGTATTGCTTTATAAAAATAAAAAATATTTAGCACTTAGAACGCAAATTATTTTTTTTTCACATGCAGGAGCCTTTTTTTTTATTTTCATTTTCAGAAAAATGTTTATATCATGCTTAGTTATTGCTAACACACACCCACCCTCCAATTTCTCAGATCCAAAAAACTTTTTTTGTTTTGTATCTATTAACCGCAAGTGTATTTTAAAATGCAAGTGTATTGCATAAAATTAGCTTTAAATTCAAAACAGTTGCTTTGGGGTTACACCTTATTCTTTAGTCGCTAGATCTGAAATAAGTCACCAAATCTGGAAATGATGTATGAAATTAGTCGCCATATATCTGGAAATGGTACATGGAACAAGTCGCCAAATTTAAAAATGATATATGCAATAAATCGCCAAATCTGGACTTTTTATCTGGAATTGTCGCCAAATCTGATTATCCTTATTCCTGACGATCCTGTAAAGGACAATGGCACAAAATTATGAAATTATTGTATTGTCATCAGTGCTTGACAAGTGTGCGAAATTTCAAATGAATCCGATCTTTTTAAGTGGGTAAAAATCCAGTTCTAAGATTCCGTTACATGCAAGTGAAACTTATAAAAGCGTGTTAAAAAAATTAGACTTCTACATACATCGACAAATACTGTTTATTTAAAAGGAAAATAACTTTTCTTATGAACTTAAAGGGTTGTAGTTCTAGAAGTATAGTATATTTTTTTATTATTTTGAATAATACCTCGAAAAAATTACTGTAAAAAATAAGAGCATTGCACACGTACATTTCAGGTTTATTTGGAAAAAAAAGGATGTGCATTATATAGCGAATATAACTAAAAAATTGCAGCTTAAAAACATTGGCACGCGTTATACGAAAAATCTTACGTTACTTGAGAGAACAAGTTGAAACTAGTGATAAGAAATAACGACAAATACACCGAAGCGAGAAACATAACTTTTTGCTGATTGGAAAGCCATATCTGTGTCAGGCGAATAACTCTTATCACCTTACCCTCTTATGTAATTATTACAGCAATCTTATCTAGTAATATTTACCATGCAAAACATTCTGCATAATTAATTTTGTTTGAAAATTTTGAAATTTGGTATAAAAAAAGTGTATGTTTATTTTAAAAACAAGGAAAATTATTTAAGTAAGGATTTACATCAAAATTAAAAATATTCAATGCAGGTTAGTGCAATTTTCGCTAATTAAAAGTTATTTTTATTATTGCCCACTACGGGCAAATAAATAAATTTTCAACTTTTTTTAAATATTCTATTTTTTTAAATTTAAAGAAAGTAAATATTTATTTATAACTAATAATGCATTCATGTGTATTATGTAACATACAAGACAGAGCTTTGAAATGATAATTGTGTATTACTTAATGGCACACAGTGCCTCTGAAGAAAATATATAATTTAGTTATAAATTTAATAAAATAATTATGAAAAAAAATAATTTTTTTAGTTGTCAAGAAGTAATTTGTTTCTAAGAAAAAAAACAGTAATAAATTTTTATGAACTACACTGCTGGCCACCGTAAATGCAATACCAAGAAAGACAAGAGATAGCACAACAAAATTTATTCTGTAGATAACATGTTGACTAAGTATCAAATTATTAAATTTATAGACTTCTGTGAAGTGTGGTTCCCGCCAGAATCAGTAGCCAGAGTAGCCGCCATTGTTGGAGATCACCACTGCCACACAACTCGGCATTGATTCAAAGAGACTTTAGATGTGTTCTTGGGGTACAGCATACCAAACAGCTACCACATGTTGCCAAAGTTGATCTGGTGTGGCAGCTGGGAGTGTAATCTGGGTCAATCGTTGAGCAACCATGGACCACATGTTTTCTATTGGCGAAAGATCCGGAGAGCGAGCTGGCCAGAGAAGCAATTCAATCTGGTGTTTGACGAAGAACCTTTGGACAATGCGTGCCACGTGTGGTCGCGCCTTATCCTGTTGAAATATAGCTGTGGCCAAGCCCTGAAGGTAAGGAAGGACAACTGGCTTCAACACCTCGGAGATGTAGCGTTGGCTGTTTAAATTACCGGCACAATGCGTACTAGAGGAGTGCTAGTGTGATATCCAATACCGCCCCATACCATAATACCCGGTGCAGGACCAGTGTGGCTGTGCATAAACGCAGCTGTTCAGCATCCTCTCTCCACGGTGTCTCCAGACTCGAATCCAACCATCGTGGTGTTGCAGACAGATGCGTGCCTCGTTAGTAAAGACAACTGCATTCCATTCTGCCGCCCAAATCCTTCTTTCACTGCACCATTGGCGGCGGAGACGTCTGAGGTTCTGCGTCAAGAGTAGACCAAGCATAGGACGTCTTGCGGACAGTCCACTCTTCTGTAAACGGCGTCGAATGGTACGCGCAGACACTGAATGATGCGTTACAGACTCAATGTAATGTGCTATGGTTCGTGATGTGACTGAGTGATCCGTCACTGCCATGCGCATAAATTTGCCTGTCCTCACGTGAAGTGTTGCACTGAGGTGGATGTGATCAACCACGTCGGACCCTCGGACCCTCTTGCATCCAACGGTCTCATATCCGCATTACAGTTGTTTGGTTTCGCTCCAACGGACTACCGATTTCCCCGAAAGATAATCCACAAACTCGGTTGGCCACTATCCTTCCTCTGTCGAACTCGGAACATTGATCAAAAGCTGATCGCTGTTTTCTACGAGACATAACTGATCGATTTTTGAAAAAACCACAAGAAAAACACAATTGCTGAACATGAAATCTTCGAAATCTCCAAGCCTTAAATAGCACTTTGAGGTGAAGCCACAGGCATGCGTGATGTGTGTATGAGCTGAAATTCTAATCATTTGCATATATCACCTCTGCTAATGCATGTTGTAAATTTCATGTTATTTGCGCGCTTCCTTCAGGGTTTTGCATTTATGGTGGCCAGCATTGTAGTTTCAGAAGTCAGACAAACTATTTTCTGAAGGAAATTAAAGATAGAAATATCACAAAATATTTATCTTACCTTTCAGACCTTGTCCAGCTAAAAAATGGCTTAATTGATATCAAATTAATAGCTAATGAATAAGTTTAACCGTAATAAATTACACAAAATACCCTAACTTTCTGTAAAGTGTTCTAGTCTTAATAGAGCATCTACTTATGAAAAACTTGTATAGAAAATACGAATTATTTTGATTAAAATTATTCATATTTATTATTATTATTTTAACAATTAAAGGAAGCATGCAGAAGTAGGAATGAAGAGATTATTATACAAAAATTGAGAAGATTTTCTAATGTCAAGATACAGCGGGAGTTCACTATCAAATTTTTTAAACCCTATTCTAATAAAAGCAATCTTAATTTGAAATAGATAGCTGGGATATCAAGCTCATGGTATACTTAATATGTTTTAATGCTTTGGGTAAAATCAATCTTCTTTTGCCTGATTTCCAGTTGTCAAAACTTGTAAAATACTGAAATCGAGACAGAAATTTAAATCCGAAGAATGCTTGACTTCAGCCGAAACGGAGTCCATGTCGAAAGAGAATCTAAGCACGCGTAGAAACTTATTTTCGAATTTTGACTCGGAATAAATTTATAAGACGTTGAAGCTGCGGTAGAACTGAAACAATATGTATAGATCGAAATTTTCATAACTATTTTTGATTTAATATTTTATAAAAACAAAAATATCGCATTGTTTTTTTGTCAGTATTACTTTTTAATCATCGAAATATATAATGTGTAGCTAGTTTTAAACATTTAATTAAAACTATCAATTTCAAATGTATTTGAATCAAAACACATACACACAGTTGTTTTTTTTCTTAAGAAATAACAGAGGTGATTTTTACATTTTGGCTCATTCATGAATTCTTGAGAATCGTAATTTTTACCCATAACACACGAAGTTTAATAAAATTTAATTTTTATTACATAATAAATACATTTTTTATTTATGTGATATTTATTTGAAAATGAAAGATGAGATATTTTTTTTGAAAAAAAAGAAGTAGAAAAAGATTTTAGGAGGTGGGTGGAAGCACTGATCTTTTAAACTTATAAATAGTAATAATTTTTGCATTAAATACAGTTTTTTTTAATAAAATATGTTTACATACTTCCTTGTGCCAAACCTGAAATGAAAAAAAAATAGAAGTTAATTAATTTTCTTTTCACGTACAAATTTTGAGAGTGATTTTTGTGACATACTTGAAATTCAAATGCTCTTTAAAACAATATCTTTGTAAACATTTATCAATAAAAATGTTTGTAAAATGTTATGAGTCGATAGAGAAGTGAAAAAAGAATTAAAAGTAAAAAGATGTTTTGGATTGCTTACACTTGATGTAGTGTAGTTAATTGTTAGTTAATTGTTAATTTAACTACAGAGGTAAAAATGAAAATCAAAAATTGTGCTATAATTAATTATACATAATTTGGTGTATATTAAATTTAATATGTGATTTTAATTATTCGTGCATTAAATACGCCTTTCTTAGTAGAAAGAGTTCAATCTTATTTATAATTTTTAAAGATTACAAAATACAATGTGTGTGTGCATTTTTATTTCAAATTAAATTAATGAGGAACAATTATGTGCATATATGTAAAATAATAAACTGAGAAATAAGAACTAACCGCCAAATATGGGATCTAGAATGGTTTCAGCTGCAAAGATTAATGAAGAATGTTAAGATTCTGCTAGAATATTTATTTTAAGAAATAAAGCGCCGAATATAACAATCAAAGAGACAAATATTTGTCATTGTTACACGCGTTTTGAATTAGGAAATGTACAGATTTAAATGAAACACTAGCTTTAACAACTTTCCCAATTTTCTTCGGAACAAAACAGTTATTAGTTATTTAATTTTATAAAATCCCTTTTGTAAGCTTCATAACTGAAAATTTTGAAAATAAAGTTCTAAGAATTTTTTTTTAAATATAAGTTTATTTGTGGTAAAATTTTTTAACATATCTTTAGAAATAAGCGAATACTATAAATAATATTCATTATCTATTAATTTTAAATCATCACTATATTTCGATTATTTTATTTTTTTGATAATCATGTCAATTTAATCAAGCAAGACTGTTTTTTAACCGAGAAAGCGATCCTCACAAGAAGGCATGATATTTTTGCTTGAGGGGTCGAGCTGCAAAAACGTTGGTGTCATAAAAAATTAATCGAAGTAATTATATGGTGCGACTTTCACCCTTAAATTTTAGCGCAGGCTTGGTGAAGGTATAATAAACATTGTCAATCTTTATTGCGCGTAACTGTTGGCTAAAATTTTTTTCATTATTCAATACTGTCACAGTTTTAGAAATTTTGTGCAGAAAAACAAGCTCCATAATCACATTAAATAAATAAAGTCTTGTATTGAAAAATACTCTTTACATCTATATAAGTCCTGTAGGATATGTGTACTTAATAAAAACAGTATTAGAAATAAAATAAATAAATATTTGTTGAGGCTCAAGAGCAATGTAAACACAAAATTTGGTAAATTGTCTTATAGTCCATTAAATAAATTGTAACATAAAATCTCTACTTGGGAAATAGATATCAAAAGATATAAATAATAATAAATTGCACAAACAGTACGTAAATTTTTAAGTATAGTAAATTAGGTTTATATTCGGTTTATATAATACTAGTTGGTAGGGTATGTGAGATAGAGAGAAAAAATTTATTTATGCTCTGAACAAAGCTTTATCAGTATTCAATGTCTTATATTGTAATTAATAATTAGCTTACCTTCGCTTAAGATTGCTGAAAATGAATGTTAAAACACAAGATTATTATAGGAAATACGTATTTAAATTCTTATGTATTGAAGTATAATAAAAAATAGTCTAAAAAATAAAATACTTTAATTTACCCTTTGAAAGTCCTTTCGACGTAATTTTTAAAGCAAAATTTCTGTTTGGTTCCCTTGAACATTCAAATTTTTTTTTCTAGTCGGTTTGATTCAGGAAATAATTGATGTTATAAAATAAAAAATTAAAAAAAATTATGTTTCTTATTTTAAAAAAATGACTATTTAGTCTTTTAAGGATAAATGTAATATATTAATAAAAATTTCTAGAAAAACTTTAAGGGGCCTTAGATAATTTTGCAGCCTTTTAAATATGTAAACAAATAATAGTTCTTTAAAATAGATATTCTTTGCAAAAAATGACATAATATCATATAGACATACACTTTTGGATTTCAAGAAGAAAAAATTAGTGAGCTTATTTCTTAAATAATGGTTATGAGTTATGCCCAATTTCTTGAACAAACTAAATTAAGAAACAAAATTTGTTTTTGAAATACTTTTTTTTATAGGGGCACATAAATGAAACAGTTATTTACATTCTTTTTCTTTTTTTCTGAACTAGCTACTCCCTTTAACAGTCTAGTTATTTATTTATTTAATAAATTCAGAATAACAGGGCATTTTTAATCATTTTTACTAATTAAAATTAACTCATTATCAAACATTTAAAATTAAGCTATATTTATAATCTGCTAAATTGTTAAGACTTCTGTAAAAATCACTTTAATCTTATAAAATGTTTATTTGAAATTAACGCACAAAATTTATACGTCATTTTCCATTTTAAAACGTAATTTTTTGTATTATTATTATTATGGCTGTTTATCAAAGGAGTTTCATTTAAAAAATCTAAGTAAACTTAATTCGCTGTTGATAGTCATAAAAAATATTTGATATTCCAATTAATAAAATAGAGGCTTTAGGACAATTAAGATTTTGTTTCATTTTGAGGGATCTAATGAATCTCTTCAATTATGTATACATTACATTTTAATAATATAAAAATTAAATTAAAATTTTTATAGAATTAAATTTTTTTTATAAGTGAAAGTACTGCTTTATTATGATTTACAAGAAATTGACTGTGAGAACTTCCTTCCTGAATTAATTACATTTCAATATCAGTATATATCATAATTATCAAATCGTACAGTAAATACACTATCCAATTAGATTTTCATGACATAGAGGAGATAACTCTTCACATACGTTTTATTATTTAGTCCGGTTTACTGCTTTAAATTGTAGTGTATTAACTTTTTTATTTGATGATTTTCTTCTCAAATTACTATATTCATTTAGATACAAATGAATTATTACGTAAAAATTAAACGGATTTATTTTCTAAGAAATCTAAGTAAAGGAAATAAGTAAAAAGTCTTAAAAGTTATTGAGAATAAGCTAATATTTTTAAAAAATAGTGCAAATACAGATTGTATTTCATAATTTTTTTGATGAAGTGACATTTTATAATAAAAATGCAAATATCTCAAAACGGTGTTTTGAAAAATGCGTGTACCTTTTTCACAGAACCTACTCAATGGAAGCACTTGCAATCTTCACTGAATATTACTCTTTAGTAACTATATATACTGAAGTGAGCTTTTATTAATATTCCTATAAAATATTTTTGCAAAAGTAAGTTATCGTGAGAAAAAAAATGAAATTTTTCAAAAAATTCATGGTGATACTGTGTGCGATGAATGTTTTTGAAAATCCTAAACAATGTATTTGAAAAGCTCACTTCAGTATAAATAAAAAAGTCGAATTAATATACAGACAAAATTTTAAGTCTGTACATTTAATAGTTTCTGAGAAAAAGGTACATAACAATGCTCAGTTTAGCATTGTTGGTATAGGGGGTACCAACAACTCTTAACTCAAATAGCTGATAAGTTCCAGGGACTAAAATATTGCCAATTACTGCTATCGAAGGAATTACTGAAAGAAGAAAACGGCGTACAATTATTTTCTGAAGATTTCGAAGAAGCAGAAACTTATAGAGACAGGTATCTGGAAAACTGTTTTAGAATTGAAAATAGATTACTAGAAAATGATCGGTCGTGTGAAGCTGAAAAACGGAAATTCAAATGACCAAAGATAGAATTAAAAAAATTTAATGCTGAACCAAAGGAATTCCTTTCCCTTTGGAGCCAGTTCAATTGCAGAGGATGATAAGATGCAGTATTTACTGCAATCTGTTGAAACTCACTCCAAAGCTGAAATAGTAGTCCTTAGTTTTCCGGCTACTGCGCCCAACTACTCTAAAGGAATTGAGCAGTTAAAAGAGTGGTTTGGACCAGATGATTTGCTGGTTCAAATTTATGTGAGTCAAAACTAGTAATGAAAAACGCAGTAAAAGAGCGGCGCAAACAACCTGACATATCTATACAATGAATTAGAAGGAACACTACGTGTTTTTCAGAGCTTAGAAAGAAATCAAGAGAAGTATGGAGATTTTCTTATACCTTTAGTCGAGAGCTGCCTTCCCGAAGAAATATTACAAGCCTGGGAAAGAAGCCGAAACCATGAATCGACACAGAACACTCACTCATTAGCCTTTCATGCATTTTCTTCGCAAAGAGGTGCAAGGAGAGGAGATGGTACAATTCTTCTCCTAGATCCAAATCCAATCGCCCGAACGGGATTTGGATCAAAACAAAATTTCCGAAAGAACGATGATCCCGTTGAATGTGTTTTACAGAGTGATCTAGCAACCGCCTCGGCCTTGGTAAGCCTGGATTCAGGTAAGTGACCTCTTTGTATTTTTTGTGATAAGAAACATCCCAGTGAGAAATGCTTTCCTGCGAAGAAAATGTCCTTACATAACAAACAAAGTATATTCTTAAAAAAAGGTGTATGTTTTACATGTTTGAAAAAGGCTGGACATTTAAGCAAATTTTATAATTTAAAAAATATCAAAATGTATTCAATGTAATGATTCTCATTTTGAAATAATGTGTTCTAAACTAGAAAATGGAAATGTTATATCCGAGAATTCCCTCTCTAATTGCAGAAGTGACGTGGTGTTTTTACAAATTCTTTGTGTTACTATCAAGTTACAAGGGTTGAAGAAAAGGGTCCTAGCACTGACTGACTCCAGTAGCCAGAGCAGTTACGTAAGCGAAAGACTCATAAATCAGTCGGCGATACTACCCCTTAGATCATAAACCGTTAGCCACGCGCCTTACGGGTGGATTGAAACTGACCCTAAACAACACTGGGTGTTTTTCGTTGAGGTTAACGACTTGAAAGGAAAGTACACGTGCAACTTTGTAGCGCTTTCCGAAAGAATATTTGTGGTTTGTGCCCTAAGATTAACGATCAAAAGGTTTTGAAGGAGATAAAAGGAAGGTAATGAAGTTAACTGATTCTTCTTGTGAAGGAGGAGAAATAGACCTTTTAATGGGGCCGATGTCATGGGAAAATGTTGACAGGAATTGTAGTCACCTTACATTCTGGTTTAACAGCTGTTGAAAGTAAATTGGGATGGACGGTGTTTGGAAGACAGAAAATTTGTAAAAGGGATAAATTTGCAATAACATTGTCAATGCACGTGGGAAATATTCCTTTGGAAAATCTATCTGAACGAGAAGTTTTGGGTATAAATGACCCCACAGAAACTGCTAAGGAAAGAGAAGTCTTGTCTGATTTTAGAGAAAAAAATAAGGATTCTCTCCGAAGGGAGATATGAATTTGAGCTTCCATGGAAAGGTAATTTAATAAATTTATGTGAGGATAAGGAAGGAAAAAACTTGGAAAAGGAATGAAAAAATTATTATTATGGTAGTTTTTTTATGATTATAAAAACTTCTTTAAGGAATGGGAATCTATAAATATAATTGAGCGCGTGCTGGAAATAGAATTAAATATAATAAATGTCACTATCTACACCATAGGCCAATAATAAAATAAAATAGCCAGACAACACAAAGGTTTGGCCAGTTTTCGAAGCTTATGCTTGTCAGAGAGGAAAACACTCTCTTTAAATGAATGTCTGCATAGAGGGATCAATTTCATAAAAATGATTCCCGATATTCTTGATCTTTTCAGAATGTTTCCAATTGGAAGTAGTGCGGATATAGAAAAGGCATTTTTAATGCTCTCTGTTGTTCCTAAAGACTGGGATTTTCTGAGATTTTATTTCCCGGGTTCGAAAGGACAAGAGATTTATAGGCACTGCCGAGTTGTGTTTGGAGTTTGCTCTAGTCCATACCTATTGAACACATCCTTAATACATCTTTTGAAAATACTGTTCTGCTGAATTTAAAGAAATTGCTCAAAAAATGAAACGATTGTTTTATGTTGACAATCTTGTATGTGGAGTATATAATACTAGTGAATTGGAACACTTCACTGAACAAGCAAAATGTATTATGAATAAGGGATTTTTTTAACTTGCTTGGTTTTGAAAGCAATGTTGAATGTAAAAATGTTGACAAGCATTCCGGAGATACCTCAGTTTTGGGGATGATATGGAATTTAGATAATGATGTTCTGAAATGTTTTGTACGGGCTTAGAACAATTAACTTGTGAAGTGAGAATAACTAAGAGATTAATTTTACCAGTTGTACAAAAGTTTTTTGATCCCATACGTTTGTTAACACCAACAACATTGCTTCCTAAACTACTATTGCAGAATTCATGGAAATATAAATTTGCTCGGGAAATTTTATTCCTAATGATGTAAATGTATTTTTAAAATGGTTTAAAAATTTCTATGTATTGAAAGATGTTACTTTGTCAAGAAAGATGAATGATAATTAATTCCTCCTCTAAATTACATGTTTTTGTTCACGCTTCCAAGGAGGCGTAAGCAGCGTGCGTCTTTGTGAGATCAATAATTAAATCAGAGGTAAAAGTAATTCTCGTTCGAGCCAAGGTCAGAGTAGCCCCTCTGAAGCCTTCGAGTATACCTCGTTTAGATTTAGAGCTGATGGCTTGTTGCATTGGTTTAGACTTGCAAATCCTTTTGTCAATGCGCTTAATTTACCAAACTGAAGAATTACATTTTGGTCCGATTCTACTACAGTCCTTTGGTGGATAAAGAAAAAGGGAGTTGGTCTGTTTTTGTAGAAAATAGGTTTAAGGAAATTCGTCAACTAACTCGAGGTCATTTATGGAGGCATGTACCTGGAAATCTTAACATTGCTGACTTATTATCGCGTGGTTGTTCTCCTCGGCAAATGCTTCTCTCTAGGTGGTGGGAAGGACCTTTATGGCTGTGATAAAGCACGGAATATTGGCCTCTTGGAGAAAATCATTGTGAATCGGAAAGGAAAAAATTAAAAGTGGCAAATATTGATATCTCAAGAGATGCATTTCCTTGGCATTTGTATGCTATATCTGATTATAGTAAAATGATTAGAGTTTTTGCATGGATTTTAAGGTTTGTGAAAAGCTGTACTTTGTTTAATAAAAAATGCAAGGGTTCTGAACTTTTACAATCAGAAATTGAAAATTCTGACAAGAAATCAATTCGTTAAGTTCAGAGCTATTACATTCATGATGCTAAATCTTCAAATTATATTGAGATTTCCATGGATGATGGATTAAGTATTTTCGTTTACGTGTGAAAACGAAAATATTTAATCAAGATGATGAAAGATCATTTTTGAATCCAATATTGTTAGCAGAAAAATGTGAATTTACTAATCTATTAATTAGAGATGTACATAAGAAAAATTGTCACGTGAGAATTCAAATGATGTAATGCTTGTTAAAAGAAAGATATTGGATAATTAGGCATAATAAAGCTATAAAAAATGTTCTGTATAATTGTATTATCTGTAAACGCTTTAAATTTAAATCTATTTCAAGCGAACCAACGCCTTTACCACTAGACAGAGTAACAGATTGATTAAACGAGATTATATATATATATATATATATATATATATAAAATATACTTCTCATCCGGGCGATGTGTGAAGAAACCAAATAGATTGGATCTATGTAATATATGTTATGTGCTTGAGACTCTTTTCGAGTCTCAAGGAGGGGAGGATGCTGTAAAGTGAAGCTAAATAAAGCAGCCGCTAGGCGGCGTTGTTTGTGACGTGAGTCTACCAGCTGACGAATATATTCAGTACTGTTTGTGCTCTCAGCAGTAGCCGAACGCTTAATCTTTTTGTATCATAATGTGCCGTCCACCGTAGAATAATTGTATAATTTTTTTGAAAGATGTCTAGTCTTATTTGACCAAAGTTACTCAGCATCTGGTAGATGCACCCGCAATCTAAGATCTAGTTCGATTTGCTTTCAAACAATAGTAGTCTATCTTATATTATCCTGGGATTACCAGAGTGTAGCCAAAACAAATTTATGATTGATTGTGAACATAACCAAATGTTACAAAATGGACCAATTATTGTAAATAACTCTAGCAAAATCAACAATCAAATGTCTTTGCACATACAGGAAAATGTAATCAAACCTGTGTGTCTGTGTGTGAATCTAATGAGGAAGAATTAGTAAATACATCAGAGGAAATTTTCTCCGCTCTGATTGTTAAAGAACTATCTCCCAACATGATGCAACTTCTTTCAGAATCCTCCCATGTTTTTTTTTTTTTTAAAAATAAATGTGATGTAGTTAAAATAAAAATAAAACCCCCTAGCAATAATTTGACATCAGACGTCCCAATTTCTCAGAGAGCATACAGAGCATCAGCTAATTCAGAAGCTGGGATTAATAAACGAATTCAAAATTAATTAGCTGCAGGTGTTATTAAGGGAATCAAACAGTTGTTATTCTTCCCCTGTTACTTTGGCTTCTAAACGAGATGAAAAACAGAAAAAAAAGACTATGCATTGACTATAGAAAACAGAATGCAATTTGTAAAACAGATGCAGAACCCTTACCTAGAATAGACTCCCTGCTAGATAAATTAAATAATGCTAAATGTTTTTCTTTTCTTGACCTTGCAAGTGGTTATTGGCACATTCCTCTCCACGATAAAGATAAAGAAAAGTTAGCTTCTATTACAAATGAAAGTTTATATGAATTTCAAGTTTTCCCTTTTGGTTTTCGAAAAGCGCCTGAAATTTAGTCGTACTTCGTAAAATTTTAACTAAACATGAATGTTCAAATTTTGCTTGTCACTATTTTGATGATATAATTATTTTTTCAAATTCTTTAGAGGAGCACTGTGCTATTTAAGAAGAGTATTCAAAATTTGTGAGGAGGAAAATATTAAACTATGATTTTCAAAGTGTGTTTTTGCAAAAAATATAATAAACTTTTTAGGCTGTGAAATTAAAGAAGGTTGCATTACCTGATAATCAAAATATTGAAAGTATTCAAAAATTACAGCCTCCTAAAAATGTTAAACAATTTCAAAAATTTTCTTCATTCTGTAAATGTTTATAACAAAAAAATTCATTGATTCATATGCTAAAATTAGAGAACCCTTAAATCAACTCTTAAAGAAAGATAAACAATGGAATTAGACTGCTGAATGTCAGACAGCCTTTGAATAGTTAAAAAATAAATTAGTAACTAAAACTTTATTGCAATTATATGATCCTAAATTACCTCTTCATGTTTTCTGTGATGCCTCTCAAAGTGCAATTGGTGCAGCTTTGAAGCAGCCAGATAATTCTTGTACTCTTCACCCATAACTTATCATTCTAGAACTTTAAGTGATTATGAAAAAAAATTATTGTATTACAGATTTGGAATGTTTGACCATAGTAGATGCTCTTGTTAAGTTTTATTATTATTTACATGGTAAAAAATTCATAATCCACACTCATCATGTTGATCTTGTTTGGCTTAAAATGTGAAGAATTTAAGGGGTAAATTATTTCGTTGGTCTTTAAAACTAAGCATGTTTGATTATAAAGTAAAATTTTCAAAAGGGACTGACAATGTTGAAGCTGACATGTTATCAAGACATCCTATTCCTCAATATATCCAACACTCTGTACATCTACTTGAATTAGAGGAGATAAAAGCATATCAAAATTTAGATAATGTAAATTATCCTAAATACAAAAAAGTTGATGATGTATTTGTCCTTAAAAAGACTAATCTGTTTAGCATTGTTTTAACATTTTCCTTTAGAAAAATTCTGAAAAATGTGCTCATGGACAATTTGGACACACAGGTACTCAAAAAATTATAAATTTAATTAATTACCCCTCAAAATTACTGGCCTTATATTAATTAAGATATTTCAAATTTTGTTAAATATCGTGATGTATGTATATTAAACAAAAAGAAAAAGCAGACAAGTTTTGGTCTTTTACAGACTGTACCTCCCACAGATCATCCTTTTGACTGTATCTCTGTTGATACTGTTGGTGGATTATATTATAATTCTACTAAAACACACATTTATCTGCTTAATAATAATATATCATGCAGCTCGCTATGTGTGTGTTGTGTGTGTTTGGGCCTTTTCTTCTAAAAGGGAAAAAACAGAAACCTATGAAAATTGTTTGAAACAACTTTTCCAAACTCAAATACCCATTAAATTTTTAACTGATAGAAATGTTGCTTTTACCTCATCTAGATTTAAAGCCTATTTTATGAAGTTATAATGTGAAACATTTATTAACTACTTCTCATCATCCTCATATAAATGGAAAATGTGAACGTGTTAATCAGTCTATTGTAACTAAATTAAGATGTAAAGTAAATTATTCTCCTTCAAATTCCATAGACCAAACTTAGAACAAGTAATTAATGAATATAATTTAAAACCTCATTCAGCCACAAAGTTCCCTCCTGCATATTTGTTGTTTGGCAGTTTACCAGATACACCACCAATAGCTCAAAATCAATTTTACTTTCCAGTTGAAGAAGCTAAAAAATTAGCGAAAGAAAGCACCATAAAATATCACGAGAAAAACAAAATTAAATATGATGCTCGTTTCATTGATTTTCCCTTTGCACCTAAAGATATGATAATGTATGATGGATTCAATTATCCAAATCGTAGAAAATTATCCCCAGTATTTTCAGGCTCCTAAGAAATAGTACAAAAACTGTCAGATGTAAATTTTGAAATAACCAAACCCAATGATTTGACTAAAAAACCTACTAAAATTGTTCACATGTCAAAATTGAGAACATATTATCCTCCCGAAGAACTAAAATTTTAAGTCATGAATGATAATCATATTAATATCACTAAAACAATCGAAGTCAGGTATAGAAACACATTCGTCATTATCTAACCACGTCTCTGCCCACATGAGTAACGTACAATTTTATGAAATAACGTCGAAATCTGTTTGGTGAGCCCTCAGACTTTGTCAATTGAGCGTAAGTATCGCAAGTTTATCCTTGGTGAATTCTAATAAGACTTGCTGGTATGTGCGAAGTGGATTTAGAGTCAAGCTCAAACGAAACCGAGTTTTTGAATTAGAATCTTTTGAAAAGCTAAATTTAACAATATTAAATAGGATGGTGGCTTGATGGCTACTAGAATTGGACCCCACGTAGATATATCTTTACAAGATCCAGCTAAAGGTCTTAGTTTCTTCTCTGATCCTTAAGTTAGAAAACAAAAAAAAAACAAAGATCCCATGACCTAGACCGCAGGGTGGAGGGGAAGGGACGGAGCCGCTCCCGAATGAAGGAGAAGAAACAGAACTTCTCTGTGAGGTAGCAAACAGACACCACCAAGCACGCTGATTGGTCAAATTAAATAGCGCGCGCTACCCAAACTTCTTGTTACGCATTTCCGTCCTTTTTCACGAAATCACTCCTGCAAATCCCCAGCAACCGAGAGGAAAGATGTTACACATCAAAAAACACCTCCACAAACTCATATCATTGTCCTTTTACCACTCTTAGGTAGACCCACCTTCTTTCCCCTCTTAAGTTATTTTTTTTTTATCTTTTGTAAATGTTGTTGTGAAATATCACAATGAGAGAGAGAGAGAGAGAAATGATTACAGGTCTTAAATGTGTGAAACATGGGGTTCATCTTCCAATCCAGTTCAGAGTTTTTCCTGTTTTCATTCCAGTATTCATTTTCAGTTTTGGAGAAGTGTGTACTTTTTGATTGAAACAGGGAGAAGTTTGAATTAAATTCCCCTTCCTTAATAGTCTACAATACCAAGATTATTAAGTTTACTTTGGACAAAAAAGTCTAATATTTTATTTTGAAACAAACTTAGATGTTCCTTTGATGTTCGTCATTGATATTTTATAATACAATTATATTTTGAATCTTATTTCCCGTTTTCATTCTATTTCAAGTGTTTATTGTTTTTATTTTTGATATTGGGTATTTTTATAATGCAACGTTTATTGTGGTGTAAACAGTATTATTTCAGCCAATCAAGAAAATGTGAACACTTTTGAACTTTGATGTATCTTGAACTTTCATACATTTTGAATGTTATTTATTGGTACCAATATTTTACAGTTATATTGGTGTACATTTGTTTTCATATTATCTAATTTATGTTACTGGTTGGATTGAAGGAAAATGTTTTTAAATAATAATATATAATTCAAAATTTTAAATTTTATATTTCTGAAGATACTTGTGTGTGTCAAGGGCCCTGCCGCATACACGCGTCTTACGGGGGGGGATGTAATGACTCCCTTTAGCCTTCTTTAAATTAACTCATTTAAAATATTTTCTAATTCTTTGGTACGAGACTGTGATAACCTTAATATTATTCTAATTGCTCGAGCGCGTTTGCAACCAATCACAACTCACGTTAGAAAGGCGTCGCACGACCTTAACTGCTAGTATAAAAACCCAGTGCGCTGTGTGTGCACTCTCTTTGTCTTTGTGTTCATCATGTAATTTCTCGCTGCTACTTGTTGCTTCTGCTATGTTTTTATGTGCGTTCATATTAGTTAGTTATTCTGAATATACTAAAACCTTATATGCCTGTGACAATGAATAAAAGAAGATTAAAACCAAAGCAGAAGTAGTTCTCTATTTATCAAGAAATGGTCATATATATCGACAAATCTCCATACCAATAACCAACAGAATCAGCCTCGACTACTTTGTTATATAAATATACACATATATATAATCAAAATTTCTCTACAAGAGAGATGATTCAACATGATTAAATATATATATATATATATCGTCATTTTTAATGATCATTTAGCGTATTGTTCTCGTACGTACAGTTTTTCCCGCTCTCCGGTTATTTGCATTTTTTCATGTAAGTTTTTGCTTCATTATTCCTTTTCAAAATTATTTTTATTTGTATTTTGTTTGGATTCATTTCCTTTCATATTTTCCATTATTTTTATTTTATTTTTCTTTTGGTTGCAAATTACACGTGGTTTGTTTTAGGCCTAACTTTTCAATATTGGTATGTTTTCCTGTTATGTATAAAATTTCTGCTGAACAGGGGAAGGTAGGATCCATAAAATATATTTAACCCTAATTTTGCTGGTCCTAATTCAGCAACAGCTTTAGAAATCATAACAGGTCTTCATTTTAGTCTATTGACTCTTTTGGCTTCTTACATTTTAAAGTTCTAATTCTGTTCCATGTTATACATACGCTTAGTTAATTCTTCTATAATAGACTCTTCCATCATTTTTAAAGTGTGTTTCTTTAAATCTGGTTTAAATCTTCTAGCTTTGTTAGTGATATTATTTTGTATTATCAATTTTATTATGCCATGTATTTCTTTCATTTTATGTTACTATATATATATATATATATATATATGTAATAATCCCCATTAACTTATTCTTAAATAACTTTTAACTATCTATGGTCCATCTCTTCAGGGCCTACGTTCATTTAATAAACTTGCTAGCCACTTAACGAGAGCATTTTAAGCTACATCTATAAACCCCCTCTGATCATGTGATTTGAGCCGCCTATATATACTCCGAGATTCCTGGAGGCCGTTTCTCTTTCTCTTCTGTATTTGTCTGCCTTCAATATGTAGAAGACAGCAGCTCATTCTGCATTCTTTCCCTTTTTTTGTATTGTGTCGTCCATTCCTGCTTTATGTTTAACATGCTTATGTGTGTCAAGATGTCGAACACACACACACACACACACAAAACCGATTTAAATATTCACAGGAATGTCTCGTCAATCTCATTCAAAGAAAACATCAATCATACATAGTGATCTAAAAAAGGAATCCTTCACACTCGCCAAATTGTGATGATAATTTAACAGAGGATGGCCGTTGGAATGAATTTTTTATCGTGATAGCTATTCTTGTGACGATTGATGTTGCATATTCAATATTTTTGAGGAGGCAGTCTTGGGGTTAGTTATTCCTATTTATTATAAACTGAACATGTAGACACACATATGGACGAAATCACAAAGAAACATACACACACAACAAAATACACAAAACACAAACCAAGCTGCAGCCGATTACATGTCGAAAGACAAAACAGAAAAGAAAAAGACGCGTTTCGAAATAGGGTATTAGGATTTATGAATTAGATGTTATAAATAAAGGAGATTCAAATTATGAGTAGATATTAATTTAAGTTATTTCATACTTATATATATACTGGCTGACCCGGCCTGGCGTTGCCCGGATTTTTACCGAGTGTATAACTTAATCCCCATGTTAATTTCCTCCTTTCTTTCTGACGCCAGCACTTATGTGTGGGTGTGACGCGTATGATGTGAGTGCATGGCCCAGGAGTGCGTTTCATGGCTTTCTCGTTTAACATTTTCCCTGCTCTTCACAAAATCAGCCCTTCCAATATTATATTTCGACAAAACTTTGTTTCTTTCCTCTCCGCTTAGTCCGGCTTTGCGCGGGCTTTCACCAAGTGAGTAACTTAACCCCCATGGGAATTTCTTGTTTCTTTCAGGACGTTAGCACTTATTTGTGTGTAAGCGCGATGTGAGTGATTTCTTTAACTATGTAATTAAAACAAACTTTTTCGAAATTTGTTCTAGCGTTGGTGTGGTGTGGTAATTAGGAGAGACGGTTTAAAGCTCAGGTGTCGTCCTCGTCACTTTACCATGGTTGAAAATTTCGAGGCCCGTCGCCAAAAACCCTCTCATTGGCGATCAGTGCGAATTTATAAATCACTCACCTTTCAATTCTTCCGTTGCAATTTTTTAGTCCCCGGAAACGAAAATGTAGCCTCTTTAAAAATAGTTGTACGTTGAAAAAAAAACAGAAAAGTAGAAATTTTTCAAATTACAAAATTTTACTACTACTTTAAATCTTGAAGTAAAATTATGAGGATTTTTTTATATGTTCGACACATGGAAAGAAAGTTTCATGCAATTATCTTTATAAAAGAAGAAATTATTAAACGATTAATTTAAGTATTTTATTAAAATTTGTTCAAAAAGGTTTTTGGCTTTTTATTTTTTAAATCACTGATTTTATACAGATAAATATTTTAAATGAATCTCAGAAATGTATTGAATACATTATTTCATCCTAATCTGACATCAATAATGATATAATTTTGAAAATTGAAGCAAAAATAACTTTTTCACTCGCCAAATTTGAGGATTTTCGCATGTTTGTCAGAACTTTTTGGTGTAACCCTTGAGTTAGATGTAAAGTTTCAGGTGAAACAGTTGAAAGCTCTTTGGCGCGAAACCATTTTTCGACGCCAAGGCTTGGCTAACTGTAAAATCGCGTATTTTTTATTAAAGTCTTTATTTTTGGGGCTTAATTTTTAAGTTAAAGCTTTCAAACTTCACACATTAATGTCAAAAACGAAGTTATTTTAAATAAAAAATATACAAAAAATACTGTTTAAATTATTTCTCGCAAAAATGGTATTTTACGAAAATCACAAAAAAAAAATTAAAATCCGTAATTTTTAATTACAGTTTTCAATCTTCATACAGAAGTTTGATAATATTATTCTACAAACGCAACAAAAAGTTCCATATGATAATATTAATAAATAAAGAAGTTATTCAATGTTGAATTAAAAATTTTGACAACATTTCGAAAAATTGTAAAAAGAAGTTTTTAGACATTTAATTTTTAAATGACTGGTTCTAAAAGAAAAAGGCTTGAAGTTATTTAGTGTAGAATATCGTTTTCATAACACAAAAATAAATTCATACGCAATGATTTAGAAATATCTTTCATAAAAACGCATCCATTTTAACCCTTTTTTTTTTATAAAAATCTTAAAAAATATAAAATATCATTAATTTGTAAAAAAAAAAAGTATTGTGGCGAAATAAATTATCTTTCCGATTCTGTAATTATTTTTTGCCTGATTTCAAAAGCAAAAATTGGATGGCTATTTTAATATGTCGAAAAAGTGGTGATCTTCGCTCTGCCGAAACGGAATTGAAGTTTAACCAAATAAACAACCCTCAGGAGTAAAACAATTAGGCGTTTTAAGGTTTTTAATCAATATCTTCTCAACTAATTACAATATCGGAATGAAAAATGGTTTAAATCCCATTCTCAAACCTACTGAGTATACGTACAAAATTTCATAAGATTTGGTCTAGTCGTTTCGTAGGAGTTTGGCTACAAACACTGTGACACGAGAATTTTATATATTATACTAGCTGACCCGGGAGAAACGTTGTTTTACCATATAAATTATTTCTAGTGAATATTTTGGTAGTCAAATAAAAAATAACTAACTCATTGTAAAGGTGTGGGGTTGTGTTATATGAATGAAAGAGGAATGGAGCGCCGCGAACGATGACGGCCTATAAAAGTAACAAACTACCAAACATTCATTTTTGAATTCTTTGTACTTTTATTATTTTAACTAAAAAATTTCAAATTACATCTCTATCACAAATTATGACAATTAAAAAATAATGAGTCTCTTAGTGCAATGGCGTGTACGATATTTTTAGTGAGTCCATCTGTAGCCAACACGAACTGGGTGGTTTACCTACGCGAGAACATGCCACTTATAATTGTCCGTGTGAAAAACACGGTGTACCCAAATCTAAGTCATAAATATACATTGTTTGGCCTTGAGACTTATTGATTGTCATTGCGGATGCCAATCTAATTGTAAATAGAATCCTTTTGAATTAAATTGGCATATCTGTGGGAATAATAGGGATTCGTGGTAGTAATACATCTTCTCCTAGGAACTTGCCATTCAAAATGCTAGCTTCGACAACGTTTTCACTCAATTTTTCAATGACTAATCTCGTGCCATTGCACTGCCGTGGTGGGTTCAAGTTACGAAGCAAAATAACTGGAGATCCAACCTTCAGTTGTAAATGGTACGGTGGCATGCCTGACAAATCCAAAGAGCTCAAAAACTCCCCTGGATAATTTACAGCTTCGTTGGTATCGCAAAACTGTATCGATAGAATCGTATGGCATTATGTCCCTTGGCAACAACTGTTATATCTTGAAATTCAAATCGTCGACGTCCACATTTTTCTCTGCCAAAATTGCACTTTTTGCCAGCGACTCATGATTTAAGTATTGTGTGTGTATATCGGGAAATATCTGGTCAATGAGAGCATTTTGAGAATTAATGATTGTGCAGAAATCGGTCGGCAATTTTATGCATCCAGTATTTTTTTATGTACAGCTACTTTTCCATCGCCGACATCTAACAGGTGTTTTGAGAATGTTTCAGCGGATGGACCTTGAAGCATATTTACTTTCAGCTGTACTTTTTCAACATTACGCCACAGTGGCGATGATTTCAAGCAAGCGTTGATCTCATCAGCTTACTTTGAACGTGGAATGACGGGAAGTGTGTGTCTGAAATCACCTGAAAAAAGTAACAGTTTGTCGTTGTTTTTTATGTCTTTCAACGCCTCAAGTGAATGTGTGCTTTCAAAGGGCATTCATCTCAGATGATAATTTTACACTGTTTCAGTACTGTGGTCATGGACTATTGTTTACTTTTTGTTGCATACTGCGTCTGGGTTATTTTGAATATTTAGTGGCAGCTTAAATGCTGAATGAGCTGTTCTGCCTCCATCTGATTAAGTTACTACAATGCCAGAAGATGCAACGGCCAATGCGATGCCATTATTTGATCGTATGCACAATCAATAATAATGACCGAAAACGGTTTAGGCTCTAAATATGAGTGAGAGAAAGCTTATTGTGTGAGAAAGACAGGAGACCGGCTTTGTTCTCATCCCTACTCTGTACTGTTTTCGGGGTGAGAAGTGACACCAGTAGACGCCTGGTGGGAATAACTGATCGATTGGTAACTGATAAATTATCGAATGCCAAGAGTAGAAAATTTTAATGTTCTAATATCGCTATTAAAAATTGGGGGGGGGGGGTAGAAATAATAAGGGTGTAAAAATTTAGGGTTGTATGTATTTTTTAATGCCGAATCATAAAAAAAATTAAAACTAAAAATTTGTCCAAAAAATAAAATAATAATAATTTAGGGTGGACTACCTTTATATCACTTAGGGGTATAGAAAATAATTTATGTCCTATTTTCAGACCTACTGAATATACGCTCAAAATTTCAAAAGAATCGGTCTAGCCGTTTTAATTATTCCGTGCAACTTACTTGAAATTATGATAACGAAGTAAAAGTGATTAAGTTTTTCGCAAATATATTAGATATTCTTGTTTTATAAACGGATGCAATATATGAATTTTTAAATTAAATATATGTAGAAAAAAATGAAAAAAATAAACTTTAACTCGTGAAATTTAGTGATTTTTTATTTGTTTGTTTATTTGTTTCACCTATTTTGCTATTGTAACCCATGAGCAGGATGATTTGGACGGTGGAACAGAGAAAAGTCACACATTTGACGCGAAACCGATTTTCGACGCCAAGCGAAATGAACGGCGAAGTAAACAATACATGGGAGTAAAACATTTATGCGTTTTAAGGTTTTTAATTAATATCTATTCAACTAATTGCTATATCGGAATGAAAAACAGTTTACGTCCTATTCTCAGACCTACTGAATATACGCACAAAATTTCATAAGAATCGGTCTAGTCGTTTCGGAGGAGTTTGGTCACAAACATGTGACAGGAGAATTTATATATTATATCATATTATATTATATTATATTATATTATATTACACACACACACATATATATATATATATATATAAATGTGTGTGTGTGCGAATTAAGGTGCAAGTAGTCGTATCCTCCGTAGCTTCCCAGCTGACGTGATACCAACCATCAACCAATAGAGACATAAAGCGGGAAATGGACGAGACGGAGGAAACGATGTGACGAAGTGGACGAGATAGACGCATCGTGAAATCTAGCGAGTTACTTTTAACGATGGTTTAATTACTTTTTACTAACTTACAACCCAACCTTGTAAATAATTGTCTTTAATAAATGCATATGTAACTTAATCTGGCCGTGTTGTCTCTCTCTTTCTTTCAATATATATATATATATATGTATATATATACTAATAATTTCTAACAGGTAACACACACACAATGAATACTAAATGTATTACTTAGGTTACTGATAGCAGTAGAAATGCAACGTAGATAAAGCTATTTGAAAGGCTGTGCTCGTTTCAACAAATTGGGAGTTCTCCGTCGGTTGTCTTATCGGACAAATGCGCTGGTTTTTTTTCGACCGAAGAGCGTGAAAGTGGCCCTTGGTACGTAAACAATAAAAAAATAGAACATTGACTAAGTGTTTAAAAAAACTCAATGATAAATATATAAATTTTAATTTTTTTTTCTTTTAAAGAGCAGCTTACCACTCATTTTGCACCTCTGGCCACTTTCGTTGCATAAAATATCAATTATCTCTTATAGTGTTAATTTTTCATTTTTACGTAAAAAATCGCAGATTTATAAAACATTTGAAAGTTAAAAATTGAGCATTTTGACACAATGGTATTTGTTTTAAAACAACGAGCTTAATTTAATCATAAAACACTTTATATTGAAAAAGAGTAATAAATTCGATTTTTCTTTCCAGACGTCAAGTAAAAATATAGTACAGCAAAAAACATGTATGTGTGTATACGGATTTAAAAGAATTACATATATATATATATATATATATAATGTGGTTCTATATTCTTCGAAAACACAAAAACATTTGACACTTTTTATGTGTTAAAAAAGTTATTTATTCCATGTCTCTTAGGAGAAATGATGAAAATTTTTCAAAATGAAGAATTTTACGGATACCAATCATATAATGGAATATCGTGTGTGTGTGAGGTTTCCCTCCCAAATTACTTTATTTTTCTTATTCTCCTACCCGAAAGAAAGTTTCCAGAAACATCCTCCTTTCCGATTTGGAGCGACACCTGTTGATCATTCGGAGATGGTAAAATACAGGCTGATGATGAGAGCAATTCAGATCAATAAGAACGTTCAAACAGTTGTGACTAAGACTCTCTGAGTGCTAAGCTTCGCAAGGATCGGACTAAGGCAGTCTTCTTTGCTTGCAGGTAGAAATAAGAGGTAAGTGCCATGTGTTATTTTTAGCTATGTTATTTGCTAATGTTTACACATTTTCACTTTTCATTACTCTTTATTAATTACTTATATTAATGCTGTTGTCACGAAAAAAATATTTTGGTGCCATGTAAGTTAAAATTTGTCTTCGTGTTGGTTATGATTTAAAAAGTTAATTTACTACACATATTTTTTAAATGTTTAAATAGATTTTGATAAACATTTTGGTGCCATACAAGTTAAAAGTTATCTTCGTGTTGGTTATGATTTAAAAAGTTAATTTACAATACATATTTTTTCTTTGTTTAATTAGTTTTTGATAAGTATTTTAAGATATTTGCTAACATTTTTTTTATTTAAGGCATGTAAATTATGCTTAAAATTTATTTCTGAATGTAAGTTACATTTTTTAACATGTTGTTATAAATATATATATATATATATATAATGCAGATTTTTTTTTAAAAAAAAAAGAGTCTTAAGATGTAATTTTTTAAAATTTTTGTGTTGTTTCTTTATATTTAAAAAAATTATTAACCTCGAGAAGATTTAACCCTCTTAGCGGTTTGAACGTCTTTTTCCGCACGTCTAGAGATGCTTCGAAAATGCACCACACGTCTTTTTCTGACTTCAAAAGCAGGTAGGCCGTGATTTTCTGAAATCCTTTCCCCTCTTTTATGGTTTAACACCATGAAAGATAATTAGGGAGGGTTGCGACGACACAATGGTCCCTGACAGGCAGTTTTATGGCTCTCGGGGAACCCTGCGTTTTGACCCTGAAGCAATCGTAAAAAAGTTGGGAAGAATTTCTTTAGACCCCTTAGTGAACGAACTATAAGTTAGTGTTTGTAATTTAGCTTCATTTGAGATATTATTGCGTTTGAATTAAATAAATTCTTTTTGTACTTTTAGCAATTTAACTTTTTTGTTTCAAGTTTTGAAAAATGTTTCAACGTATAAATAAAATATTATATAACTCACTTTTGATTTTATATTAATTTGAAGTTTTAATAAGTTGGGACTGTCATCGGCCATTTTATATAGTTGAACAAATAACTTTTTAAGTATATTCTCTTTGCTTGATTAACTCGTATTATTTTCTTCATCTTAAAATGATGAAACAGAAAATTAAGTTTTTTAAAATATATAAATCTCTATATAACATCTAGAACTATATTTAATTGCTTCATTTTTCTTCTCTTAACCAATGTTTTCAGTTTTTAAACCATGATTATTTCATTATAAGGTGTCAAAAAAGTTAATAAGAAACCGAACGCTTCAAAATTTAAAACCTTTTAAACTTTCCAACTACTAAAAATGAATAATTTTTAAACTTTTGCATCAAATTACTTGTAAAAAATTCTTACGCTTCCATAAAAATAATAATGGAAAAACTAATTCAGATCCATTATATTTTTTTTAATTTTAAAGCCAGATGTTCAGGGCGCGTATTGTTACAATACACCAAATTATATTTGAATTAAAAAAAAATGCTTGAGTTTCAGTTTACTTCAGAGAAAACATGAATGAGGTTTTTTTTTATACCAATTCATATTTTTAACCTTAAATATTTGAATAAATAGTAATTAAAAATATTCGGATACATTTACAGTTGACATTTACGCATATAAATAAATATAAAGATCAATTTAAAAAATTTTTTTAAACATATTTGTTTATGCAAAATTTCTAAATATTTATTTTTTTAAAGCTAACTGAAGAACAAGTAATTAAAATCTGGATATCTATTATAATTAACATTCAGAAAATATCCAGATTTTCATACAAAACTAGGAATTTTATATTAGAAATTGTATTTGAAATTTCAGAAAAAAATATTTATGTATCGTGCATATACTCAGTTAAAAATTATTTACCATAAGTACTAGCAATTCTTGGAATAAAATATTAAATTAAAATTTTAACATAAAATTTTAAGCATTTTAATGCATTTCGTAAATTTCATACAATTCGGTTAAAACTGTATGTTAAGAGCAAAAATTATGCTGAAATATTTGATGAATATACAATAAATTTTTAAGTAGAAGCAATACTGAGAAGCTAAAACACAGGAATGAAAAATTATGATCATATCTACAAGAGTTTTTGAACTATCTATTTTAAAATTCAGAAAATCTCTGCGTTAAGTTATACTTAATATTAATTAAAAAGTCAACATAAATGTAATGTAATGTTTGAAGACGCATTCATGTACTATTAAAAAATTATAAAGTGCATTGTTGCGAATGTTAAGAATTTCATATAATTTTAAATTCAGATTTTAACAGATTGACGTAGAAGAAAAAAACGAACATCTAACATACATGATGCAGTCTGCAATACATAACCTTGATAAACAGAAGACGGCATTTTCACTTGCTAGAGCAGAGCTAGTTTAGGTAGGGGTGAGCTGGGCAAAAAGTGAGGGCCCAGCGGTTTTGACGGGTGCCGCACAAGAAATTGCAGTTTTTTCTGGAAAAATTATAATAATTACAAATACAAAAATAAGTCTTGCTGTTTTTTCATACATTTTTATTAACACGAATTGGGGAATTGATTTCCAATATACTTTGTTGTGTTTCACAATATTTAAGGTAACAAACCATAGTCCTTCAGATATATTTGTTCTACTTTTCGTAAGCCGTACTCCTATTAAAACTTGTGCTTCCGAAATACACCTTTTGTAATCTTAAGAAATTATATAAACTATAACGGTTAATTTTAATTTATGCAAATTATTAAATGTTCCTATTTAGCCATTTACGTCCAAACAGTTTACATGAAAACAATATTCGGATTCACCCATTCATTAGAAAATTGTATGATTTCAGCAATAAGTTTTATTTTTCACCGAATAGGATTGCGTCACTTCGGGGATACCTCTAACAGAAACGTTTATATGCTATCGATTGCAAATTAAACATTTTTCCTTCAATTGTGTTTATTTCAGGAGGATCTTTGATTTATTTTATTCATGGAATACAAGATTTAAATAAATTACTTTTTCTTGTCAAACGTATTTGCTTAATAATATATATATTTGCGTCTTATATTAAAATTTTGAACTACCCAAAATTATATGTTTTTGTTCCTCTAAAAACTCTTAGTATTTTAGAAATGGTCTTACAATCCGTGTACGGTTTATATGTTCTAAAATGAAAAATATATTTTTATAACTGAATTTTTGTGCCTCGTTTATAAAAATAAAATATTGCTTTGAGCTATAGCTTATAAATGTACTTAAATAAGTGGAGGAACAGTATTTTCACATAATATGAATATTTTTGACTGGAGTAAGTCAGATATTTATATTTCAGTTTCTTTACAATTTGAATAAACGTTGTAAGCAATTTTATGAAGAGGATATTGAGTATAAACTCCTTGGCCATTTAAAAGTAAAATGTTTTATTTTGATACCCCACAGCTCACATTCTAAAATAAGACTCATTTACAATCATATGATCAGTTTTGGTGATATATAAATTTTCAAAAATACTCTACATGTACGAAAACATTCTTCAAAACCATACATCACATCTCATTCTCTTTAGCAGGCATTCTCACAGCAGGCATTATTTTTTATACTCAAAAAATTGAATACAGCATTTCCGAAAGTTATTTTTTTTTAAAAAAAAATTAATATGAATACACTGCGGAATTGTCGGTTAGCTTCACTGAGCAAAATTGTTTTAAGTGTACTGTTTTGAAAGACAAAATTAATTGGGAGAGGTTTTTCTCTCATTAGAATTTGTAATGATTGAATTGTGTGAAAGTTGTATTTATCGGGTGAATTTTCCGTTTAACACTAAATAAACAGAAAAATAAAAAATTAAATTTTAATAGAAAATGGTTAGAAATACTTTTACATTTTGAAGAAAAATATATTCCCATTAAAATAAAAATAAAAAATTTGACTAAATTTGCTTTTTGCTCCGTCACAAATGCCTATGTAAAGAAGGTATTTTTGCTTAGTACAAGTTGTTTGACTATGAAATAAAATTTAGATTTTTTCCGAAAAATTAATTTAACATAAAAACATCATAAATAGGATTAAAATATATATAAATTAAAAGTATTGAAATCCCTCTTTATGTTACTTTAAATTTAAAATATATTTGAATAGAGGAAGATTGATTTCATTTCATAAACATAATCGTCGTATGTAACGATACATCATTTATTCTCTCATTGTTTAAAAAGAGAGAGAGAGATGGTCACTTTTACTCTTTTTTACATAGTTACTTTTTAAAAAAACATTACGATGTATTTGTGTTTTCTTAGTCTCATATTCCACAATAAATACAAGGTACTTTTTCCTGGCTCAAATCGTTAGTCCAAAATAGTTTATTTTTCTTAAATTAATGTTTTTTAATTTTGTTTTGTTTAAAATAAACAAGTATTTTTCAACTTTTGTAACAAGTTTCTTTCTTTCGAGTTTTTATTTTTTTTTTAACTCTTCACTTTTATTGTGACTTAACCGATCAAACAACCTCGTGGACCTGCTTTTTCCACCCCAAATTCGCACAAGGCAACGTCACAGCTGTGAACGAGTTTTCTCCTGGTTTTAAAGCAACAAGGAGGGTAATTGCTTTAAAATA
The DNA here is from genome assembly GCA_019973975.1 of Trichonephila clavata. NCBI lineage: Eukaryota > Metazoa > Arthropoda > Arachnida > Araneae > Nephilidae > Trichonephila > Trichonephila clavata. The sequence continues at coordinate 35,404 of BMAO01020264.1, forward strand.
CCCGAACTTAGTAATAAAATCTTCTCCTGTAGACCTCCCGCGAACTTTAAAGGGGAAAGAAATTAAATGTGTTGCACTTTCGAAGGAGTACTCAAAAAAGAAGTACACGCTTTCAGAATGATTTTTCAGGACAAGGACGAACACTCAGAGGGTTAAAAAAATAGATTTTCATGGACAAAAACATTTCATTCAAATGTTTATTTTAATTATTATTATATATAAATGATACATGAAAATAAAGTTCCACCATATATAAAATTTAATATGAAAATTACCATTTTAAAAAAGGACAATATTTAATTAGTGATTCATTTTAACTTAAGGGTAATTAAAGTTTTGTTTTCAATATCTTGTAATTTCTATTCAAAAGTATGAAACTTATATCCACATTTATGTATTTATCAATAGTGGATGTGATAATTAGTTTAATAGATTTATCAATCATTTATTTCTATGTATGCATACACAAACATAGATATATATATATACAGAAGGTCGTTTTCACTTAATGGAAATGATTTTGATAGTTATTTTGTATCTATAAATGCAGTACTTTTTGTGGCGGTTTGCTTCTACGTGACAGCCATGATTCTTTAATTTTCCATGAAAGTAAAGTTTTTGTTAGTTCTGTCATGCCAAATTTATTTCATTCTTCTTGAACCGTTTACATTCCTTGAAGTCCATTCAGTGTTCTTGGATGACGCTTTCATAAGGCTTGTTTTGAAAAACCGAACGCCAAAAACTCTTTTGGAGAGGCGTAGGATAGTTTTACACGTATTTCATCAAATAGGATGCACTTTATCCCAGTTTCTGATTCTTTTTTTGTAAATAAGTGGCAGTTGACTTAAACATATGAATAGAAGCCTAGGCCTTCCTCATACGAAGCATAAATTTATTAATGTTCTTTCCATATAAGGTTCCAAAATCTGGTTCTAAAATATTGCTACAGGGTATTACAGGGGGTTAATTTTTGGCTTTACTTAGGATACTTTTTTTATTTTTTTAATTTGTCTTTGTTACATATATATAGAAAATACTTCAACTATCATGAATGTCTTTGGGAACTTTTCCGCACACTGATGAAGCCATTTCGTATGGTCATTCCCATTAGTTGAGCAACAGAAAATTAGTCTTTTATTTCAGCCATTTAAATATACCCATGCTTCATCTATTGTTAACACAAATTTCCACTTTTCAGCAACTACGTGTTTTTTATATATTTTTCTACAATTTGTTTTTCCTTCAGCAATATGCATTGGCAAAGGCAAATGAACTTTAGATTTAAACATATTTTTAACTTTAAATCTTTATGAATGATTTTACTTACAGTCCCAGAAGACATTCCTAGTTTCGATGCAATGAATCTTTCAGTCGGTGGATTTTCTTTTAGGATAAAAGACCACTTTCTTGACAGTTGTCTGCTTTCCAACAGTTTTATGATATGTTTCGTAGACATTTTTATCTTCAACTAGACTTTTTTTCTTTAAAAAATTTAATATATTATAAATATAATTTTTTTAAATGCATAAACCAAGATTTTTACACCGCTTTATTATCTGTTGATAAGAATATTTCTCCTCGGAAAGTGCAATTTTATAACCTTCGTTTTGGAACCATTTTCAAAATAAATCTTTTATTTTAAATACCAATAAAAAAACATTGGTAGACATTTATTCTGAAGTTACCACGAAAGGAAAACCAGAAAATAAATTACAAAATCGTTTCCATAAAGTAAAAACGACTTTCTGTGTATATATATTTATATATAAAATTCCCGTGTTAGAGGTGTTTGTCCTACTCAATAATGAATGTTTCAATATATAATTTTTTTGACCATAAAAAAGTTACCTGTTAAAATATTACAATACAAACACAAAAATAAAATTTCTTATATTCTGATTCTTAATTGTTTTTATTGTCTGGAGCACCATTTATCATATTTTACACCATTTTAATTTATAACAATGCAGAAATGTCCTCACTTATAGTATAACTGAAAACAGTAATACAAACTCTTAAATTTTTATTTCAGTACCTTAATTTCCATAAATTTAAATAGAAATTTGAAAAATACAATGTGTTTTCTTTGTAAAAAGGTACCAAATTTTAATAATTTCTAAACTTAACTTGAAAAAAAGTAAGATTTTATGATTAGATTATTATATTTGAGCATGCACAGGCAAATTTTACCATTATTGACTGTACATTGTAGCACTTGTTGATTGTTTTTGATTTAGCAAAAACAATTGAGACTGATATTAGGTACTTTTTTTTAAAAATATGGATTAAACATAAATGCAAACAATATAATTTTCCTTACTTACATAAACAAATTTCATGGAATCAAAACCCTTCTAAATTCCACGATATACAGCCAATAGTAGAAACCATCCCTATACACATTGGAACACAGTAGTTATAATGATGGCAGTGAGTGGTGTCACTTTTTTAATCAGCAATGTCTTTTTGTTAGCCGGAATTGTTCGACAGTATAACATATATAAGTACTGAATTTTTTAGATTAACACTTAAACCCGGAACATAAATTCACAAAGTAGAAAAATAAGCTCCAATAACAGTCAAATTTTTTTTTTATTCGTAATGCTTTTTTTAAAAATACAATACAAGAGTAACAAACAAAAATTAGAGAGAGAGAGAAAAACACAGAAAAAAGTGCCCAAAGTCATAAACCCCTGTAGCTCTCTAGCACTCCAATATTCAGCAATCTCGGAGTCAATCTAGTAGCGTTGGAGATGTTCTCCGTTCATTAAGATGTTTAAATTATAGAGGTGGTAATAAGTACTATCATAAATTCCCTGTGCAATTTAAATGTTCTCCCAAGCAACCATGGCATATCACTAAACGCAGATCGAAGCCCAGTTCTTGCCTTTAATTTTGACCTGTATCTTGATTGGGAACAATCAAACTCTACTACAGATTTAGCTAGAGTAAACATCGTTATAAAGATGCAGCTGCAGTATTCCGCAATTTGGGAAATTAGTATTTTCACATTACACCTTTATTTATAATATATAATTATTATAAATACATTCAAACAAAAGTATAATGATATCTTCAATTCATATTTACCAATAGATACTATAATATACAAATCTTTCAGATTTTTTAAAAACAAATGAATAAACTTCTGTATAAACAATGTCAAAAAGTCAACATTATTTCAAGCAGAAATATTGAAATATATTGTACTGAAAGCATTTTATAACATGAAGCAGATGGAAAAATACCTCTACATAGAACACACTTTGCATTTCTATAAGGAAGCTGGCATCACTAGCTCTCATGTTTACTAAAGGTTTGATCAACTTATTTACACTGGTCTTTTCAAGTTTAGTATATGTAGTAGAAGTAATAACACATAAATCTAAATATATCTATATTTTACACTTTTAGAAAATTCTCCTCATTACAATAAAGGATTAAAATTCATAAACTAATGGATTTATGAACTATTGTTTTTGTTGGTGACTATTAAAAGGTAAGTTATGTATGTGAATTTAAATGTGTTTCTGTCTCTCTCTCCGGAAAGTAAATTTCCATCCACACCTGATTTGTAACTTATAAATATTCAAAAGTTTTACTAATAAAAAGACTATTATGACACCTTATTATGTCATACATATAAAATTCAGTTTTTTTTTTATAAAAATAAATGTAGTTGACTCATTAAGATGTATTTGAATGCTTGTAAAAATGCAAAGCTGATTTTGCTGTTTTTTGGGGACAAGTTTTAGTGTCACAAATGAGCAATTATATTTTAGGAAACTGTAGAGAATAAAACAAATAGGTTAGGTTTTAAGATTTTTTTAAAAAAAACATTATAATTAAGTGTATTAGCTTTTAATTTTAAGTATAAGCAACAACAGAAAAACATAGGTACATAATTTATCATAGGCAATGTGAGCAAAACAAGCCTAATTATCAAAAATATTATTAGTATAACTGCACCTGAAACAATAAAGACTATGTCTGAAAGTTAAGCCTAAATGCTTATAACATTGTTTAATTTAAAATTTTAAACATTAAACAGTAATTACGTATTATCACAACAATCGCCAACTCTTCTAATAATTCGCCATGTTGGTAACCCCAATTTCCTAAAAGTTATACGTGCTGAATTGTCAACCATATGCTTCATTTCACATAATGTCGCCTACAGGTTACGATAATATGAAAGTTCCCATTAAATTTCAGAAGATTTTGTAGGAGAATGATAATCATTAACCCAAAAGAAAAGTCACAAACATGTTAATTTCAAAAATTGGTTTAATTTTACTGAATTAAACAGATTATCAAGTAATGTACTTCTTGAAACTATGGACAAGGCACAGCTTGTTGTTAATTTCACCGTTCTGCAAGTAAGATACATTTCATCATTTAGTTACAGTGACTCAAAAGTGATCATACACTTAGAAATCTCTATAAAATATATGAAAATTAATATATCAGAATGATAATCTTTTAAAGTAATATCTGCAACTCGCTCTTGTTCTTAATGCAATAATCAAACCAATTAGTGAAACATAATGGGATTTATTACTGTGAAAAATTAATAAATAAAAAACTACTAAAAAACTGTTATAAAAATCTTTGTATACTTAAAAATCTCACAATAGTTTTAATTATTTGTATTTTTTATTAATTTAGCACTTAGTAGAGGGTATCCTTTAGTGTTCACAATAGCTTTTAAATTTGTTGGCATGGATTTAAAAAAAATCACCATTTCTTTTTAAAAATTCTGCATCGATATACTCAATTCTTTAGCGATTACTGCTATTAGTTCACGTTTTGTTTTTGTCTTCTTAACCTAATTTCAAGCTCTCTCGATATATACCCTTTAGTATCAGAATTAAGTGACTGAGGTAGTGTTTTCAAAACCTGGGGACAATTACATACCAGTATATTAACGTCCCACTGTTCAGCTACTCGAGGTCTTTTGGCAATTAACCTTGTAATTTTGAACCATGGTCAAGTGACGAGGACAACACCTTAGCTGGAACCACCCTCTCCTAACTTCCACACTACACCAACAGGAGGATGTTTGAGCTTCTGAAAGATTTAACGTGATTCGCTCCCCTACATGAAGGGTCTTCTGTGATACTAGGCTCGAACTCATGACACGCCACAGGCTATCGTGGCTACCAGAGGCAAACATTAAGAGTAGTGTGCTTGGACTCTTATCTTGGTAAATATAAAGTCGTCTCCAATACCTAAATTTTAAGCAGATAATTTCAAGTTGTTAAAGATCTTGCAATTTCTAATACCATCAATAAATATCAAATTACCTAATCCTGAAGCTGACATACACCCTTCCCCTCACACAAGAATACTTCCACGGTTCACTGTTCCCACTAAATTCTTAGGATTAAGGTCCTTGATTATTCTTCACACTATTATATACCCTCTGGAGCCAAAAATGTAGAATTTGTTCATCTACAAATTAGAAATTATTCTAATATGTTTCAGACTTGTTTATCATGGATTTAGCAAAGGAAAAAAAAAGTCTAAGCTTTCTACTTCCCATACAAAAACTCTTCTTTTAACACAACATTACACAATCTTGTGTAATCGGACTGATAGGAGTACTCTTCGACCAATTACGGTAGAAATTGGGGAACACACACACACAATGGTGAATCTTTCAACAAATTCTACAAAATTTTTTGCAGATTCAAACAATAACTTTGGATAAATTTACTAACAATGAATGGAAACTTGTGCTAACTATTTTAAACATCATTTTCTTCAATTAGTTTCAATTCTATTTTAATCTTTAAAGCGCTTTATCATATACTGCCGCCATATATCATACCAGCTCATTTTCTTCCAGTTTATAGCCGCTAGTATAGTCTACCCGTTTGATTGATTTTAGTGTATTAGTAGTTCAGTTGGGAGTCTTTCAGTGTGGTAACTGATGGTAATAATTTTGCGGTCCATGTAGCACGTATTACTATTTCTTGTTCCGATATGGATATTACTCCAAAGAATCGTTCTAAAATAATTGCTGTTAATGAACACATTTCTATGACTGTGAGAGATTAGCTACGTTAGTTGGTGTGGGCAAATCAAGTGTTTCAAGAATTTTAAGAACATTTCAAGATTTCTGATGAACCTCTCCAAAAAGAAAAGGAAGATGTGGAATCAAACGAAAAATTACTCCAAGAACTGATAAAATTCTAATAAGAAATAGCAAAATAAATCAAAGCAAGATATGCACAAACCTTCGATGGGATTTATTGGATTATGGTGTTTAAGTGAGTACATCAACTGTACCGAAGGGCATCAAGGGCCATAAGGCATAAAGACCGAAGGAAAATAAAATTTAACTCAGAAAACAATGGAAAAATATTTAACATGGGCCAAAAATACCGATCCGGGATGGTTAATGACTAGAAAAAGGGTATGTTTAGCGATGAAAAGCATTTATTTTCGCAGGGATACCAATCAAGTGTAGTTAGACGAAGTGGAGTTGAAACTCTGCTGCGAGATCATATCCAACAGACTGCAAAACACCCTTCTAAACAGTTTTTTTCATAACAAATGGAACTGGAAGCTTAGTTCATTTTAAGGGAAGGAACCAGTATATCAAATATTAAGAAATATTACGCAGTAGAATTATTCCATCGATAGAAACATTTGATGGAACATTTCAACATGATTTGGCTTATTGTCACAATTTGATATTGGTTCAGACTTTTAGGCGATAAAATAAAATAAAAGTGCATAATTGGCCTGGTAGTTAACCAGTCCAAAATTCTATTCAGAATTTATTACATATTCTCAAGAATCATTCACCTAAGATGAGTTGCGTGACAACAGAACAAATGAAAAAAGTACTATAGAAGTGTGATTGCACGATGACGAAGTTAAGAACATGTGCGCTGCACTAGTGGAGTCAATACCAACGCGAGTTTGAAGAGGTTATTTCTGCTACAGGAGGACATAATTTGCACTAATATAGGGATTTTTCTGTCTACATAAATGGGGTCTCAGGGATGTTAATTATGTCTCGAGAGCTGAAAATATAAACCATTTTCATCTTGATATAATTTTTTGGAATTCAAATTCAATGATTCGATTTTTTAAACACATTGTTAATAAAGGAAAAAAGTTTCAAAAAAGGGGCAAAATGTTTAAAATATAATAATTATTTTAAAATTTGTAAGCATAGGAAAATAAGAACCAATCTGTAAAAAATATTAAATAAATTTTATGTTCCGCGTGCTATTTTCTAAAATAGTGGCCGTTGATGAATAAAACTTTATAGAATTATAAAATGTATCATACTCCTTAAGCCCTACCTAATTTTAGTATTATATCGCTTTTGTATTTCAAAATATTTGAAAAATATTGAAATTTTAAAAAAGAAAATTAAAAAGGAAATTTTAAATTTTTTAAAAAAGCATAGTTTACTATTATATTTATATAAAAATAGCTACCTGCAATAAATATTTAACTTTATAAATAAACTTTTTGCTAGTTATTAGAGCTACTACTTTTGAAAATGTCCTTCGCAACGTAAGACTTGTTCAATGTATCTTACATAAATGTTTCTTATTATCATATGCTTATAATTTAAACATTTTACACTTTTTGAAGCCTCATTTCTATATAATGGGATAAAGAATCTAATTATTTAATATTAATCTTTAAGTAATTTCATCTAATTAAAATTTTTTTAATATTTTTAGCTCTCGGGACAAAATTAACACCCCTGAGACACTTTAAGGTATTTAATGGTTACAAGCTTGGGTTTTTGAAAAAATCGTTTTTTTTTTACCATTTGTCCCAATTAAATCGAACAGTATAGTAGATTCTAAATTTCAAATTAATATTATTTTAGAAAAGTTGTTTTGATTCACGTTCTCTACCTGTTAGTTTTGATAAACCTTGTGCCACTACTTTACTTCCCACCTCAGTGTCGCCTTATCACACGAAGGGAATGGGATATCTTTTAAAAAGTACAAATGCTTAACAATTTCTATAAAGCAAAATGTGATAGAGTCAGTAGAAAAAGGCGAGAGGAAGGTCGATGTAGGCAAAACATTTGATATCCCACTGAGCTCGCTCTCCATTATTCTGAAGAATAAAGAGCGTGTCATTAGTGTATCTTCGAGTAGAGTGAGAAAACACTTTAGTAAAGGTAATTTTACTCTTCTTGAAACAGTATTTATTTAAATGGATGAGATAGTGTCGAGGACAAAATATTCCAGTGGGTAACTTTTTATTGAAGGAAATATCTAAAACATTGACCAAAAAATTAGAAATTGAGTTTTCGGCTAGCGAGGGATGGTGTACTTATTTTAAGAAAAGAAATGGGATAGTCTTCAAGAAATGTGCGGGGAAAGCTCGAGTGTTCAACATTAATGTTTGTTCTAAGCGGCAGAACTCTCTTTCAGATTTAATAAAAGAGTATTATCCACATAACATTTTCAACTGGACTATTTTTCAAGTGTATTTCACAAAAAAAACAAAAAAAACATTTACATTCAAAGAAGAAAAATGCCATGGAGGAAAGCATAGCAAGGAGATATTAACTGTTTTACTGGCTGTAAACATGGGCGGCTCATAAAAGATTCTTCTTCTCGTGATAAGAAAAAATGCAAACCCTCTGTGTTTCAAGGGCATAAACTCGTTCTCTACCTCATACCGCTCAAACATGAAGGCAAGGATTTCCACTGAGCTTTTTAATGAATGATTGGTTTCGTTGAACACGGATATAAAAAGCCAGAAACGACGTATTCACTTATTTTTAGATAACAGCACTATGAACAATAACGAACCACCTTTATCTGTAACAATAAAAACTTTAAAATAATTTTATGCATATATACAATTGTTGTTTTATTACATAGTTTACAATTTACATGTGTTCGAAAATAACTTATCTTCATGTATTTTGAGAATTTCTTTCTACCCTCTTGATAATTCCAAGTTTTTCATTGGTCCCAGCGACTTCGAATTATCGAGAGTCGACGGTATTTTAAAATTTTCCGAAGCAAAGTTAAACCATGATGCAATGTGACGAAAATTCTGGTCAACATTGATCAGCGTCTGATCAGTTTTCCTATAATGATGAGAACGTGGTATTTGCTGATGAAGGAAGACAATGAATAATCTTATTTTTTTCAATCAAAGGAAATTTCATAGAAATGTTTGCATATGATATAAATGCATAGGTGTACAAAATCTTCAAAAATATATGAAGAACAGATAGTCAGACGGAAAACTAAACCATGATGCCATAGGACAAAAAATTGCGTTAAAACTGAATTTTAAAGTGTAAGAGAAAATTACTTTATTGTGCATACAATCACGTCCATAGTTTCCGTGAAGATTTTCTTAATGTTAAAATTATAATAAAATATGTTATAAATAATGTTAATTATCTTTCCATGAAAACAAAAGATGAGTAAGCCGCCCATCCGGTATAGTGGTCAGTGCAGCTGACTGCGGTGCCGCAGGGACTGGGTTCGAATCCCGGAGAAGGCATGGATGTTTGTGTTGTAATCCTTTCTTCTGTCTGTGTTGTTTACCCCCGTGTTATACGTTGCGTGGTGTACGGGGTTTATAAATGTTAAAAAAAAAAAAAGATGAGTATTTTTCGGATGTAAAAACCATCAAATCAAGTACAGCAACATGTAGAAAACATGCCAAAATCTGGTTAATACCAGTTGTTGACAAAAGTAGAGGGTAGTTTTTTTTTCAAATATTGCCAATATGTTAATAGCTATTAGTTTATATTTAATACTATTTTCTTTTTATTTTACTGCTATAAATTTGTACTTAATTGTTACAATAAGCGAGATTTAGAATTTGATAATAAACAAGGATAAACAATAAAGTTTTTCTAACAGAAATAAACTTTGTAACACATTTTTAATTTTTTTTAACATGAAAATAAAAGCAGGCAAAAATAGAAGTTAATTTCCTTGTCTAAAAAACGTATCTACATTTCTGTTGATGAATAAGTAATCATGATCTAAGATTCTGTTTACAAAAAGCTTCACAAATTGTTGTTTGACTAAGAAACTAAATTTTGAGTAACGTTATCAAGCAAGATAAGCAAGAGAAGGATAGCTCAGAAAGTAAACTAATATAAAATTGTGTGACACTAAATTAAAAGATATAACATTCATTAAAATTTTTAGGTTATCTAAAAGAAAAAAGCAAGCCGTAATTTTAATCAAATTACCATAACCAGTTCTGAAAAAACAAAACACTTAACAGAAAATCTTAAACAGAAAAAATTGAAACAGAAGTAAAATAAACGTAAATAAATATGAAGTAACCTTACATATAGTAGAAATTATGACATTTTTTCAAAACAAAAGCAACTTTAAATAGATTAACAGATATCTTATTTTGATGAAACTACCATGAACAGCTCAGAACAAAAATAACATGTCAGAAAATCTAATACGTAAGTAAAAAGTCGGTACTTACTTAGCGTGAACGCAGCCAAATTGACGCAACGCTAATTGCGCTATCTCCCAACAAAATTTTGACTCATATTTCGTATAAAACACGTAAGAATCTTTGTAATTTTGATATCAAGAAGCAATTCACACAAGTGACGCCAATTTGGCTATGGTCACGCCAATACGTAGGTACCAAACATTCTAATTTACATCCTGAAATTGGCAATCTGTTAATCAGAATTAGTTTGAATTGAGTGTCATTTTCTTTTTGTTGTAAACTAAATTTTTGTACTATTTTGCTGCATCGATGAAACATGGAATTTGTCGATAATGAAAAGAACATTTTTCTTTTTTAACGAAAGGAAATGTTGCAAGAATAGCTTTCCTAAGCCAAATGGCCAAGCTATTCAGATGGAAGTAGACATGAAATACCACTAAAATTTACAAATTTTCAGGCGATGACTTTGAGGCCGACAATCTTCTGTATCATGCTATTAACATCAGAAGGATAGTGCGCACCAAACACAACTGTAGATTAATAATACCACCAACATTCAGATTTGCGACAATGTTAGAAAAACAACCACAAACCATAGGTCCTTATAAATGATAAGTAACAAAATATGTAAAATTTTTTGCATTTTCTATATTAACATAGAATTAATAAACAACATAAGGATAAGCAAAAATTTCTCAGATACAGCTTAAGGCAATATGGTACCATCTTCGCATTTTTTTTTATTTTTAATATTTAATATTTGGTTTTAATTGCATTTTATAAAGGTTAATATTTAATAATAAATCCATACAAAAGTTTTTTAATTTGTTACAAAATTTAAGTTTTTTAAAATTTTTAAACATTTTTTAAAATTTTTAAGGCTTTTTAAAATATGTCTCTTTCCTTTCAAACATTTGTTTCCAAGTACCTTATAATATACTACATAAAACTGTGCATGGGTTTTTTTCTGCTGCTGCTCTTTAATTTTTTAATAATTTGTATAGTTAAACTTCCAAAAATTCTCAAAAATACATTAATTTTGATTTTGAAATTTTTTATAAAAAGTACTAAACATGTTAGAGCCAAATCCAAGCACAGTTTTACAAAACATAAATTTCAGAACATGTATAAAAATTTCAAACCCATAATTCAATTATAAAAAAAACAGTATGTATATTTGAATAACAGTATATGTACAAAAATTCAACATGGAGAAAAATAAGTTTGAAGTTTTCATTCCATGAATATAGCATGATATAATATTCATCGAATAGTCTGAAACTTTTATGAAATGTTAATTAGCTTATTTAAAACTGCTTACCATAAAAAATTGCACAAATGTAGAACAATTAAACAGTATACTGCCATAATGAATATTTAGAAGAAAACGAATAAAATAGATCAATATTTCATAAAACGTTATCTTAATAATTATAAAAAAATACACATACTTCGGAGCTAATTTCCTGCTCAGAGCTAATGCAGAACATGTACAAAACATGTTTATGCCTTTATTTTTTATTTCTATGATTTTAAAAGCTTTCGCATGTTAAATATTGTACACCAATGAAAGTATAATGAAATATAAATTTATAGGTAAAATATATCAAAATCTAAGATCTGTGTATGTGCATTTGTTTAAATAAATATCTTAAAATATTTTAATAATAAAAGTGTTGAGTTTCACACGTATGGGATATATATATATATGACCAAAAACAAATATATAAAAATGGGAGAGTTTTTCTATTCATACGAATTAGATTTTTAATTATCTTAGTTATCAAAATGAGACTTAGTATTTTTGCTTTGGGAGAATCCGTTTTGAAGTTTTATTTTCAATCATAATAATATCATAAAAAGCACGCACAACTTAAATCTTGACCAAATCCATTTTCTCTTCAATAAACAATAAAAAAACTAGAATTTTTGCATGAATTGCACAATTCTTGAAATGTTTTGTTACTGCATATATAATGTCAGTCTCATTAACGCGCGGTAGAAAAATAATTAATTCAGTTTTTATAAGGCTCTTTCCTAGCAGATAATTTGAAATGTGGGCTTGATAGTTGCTGTCCAGCATCAAATATTGCTCCATAACTTGATAAAAAATGCAGGTTAGGCTTTGAAATTTTGCAGACATGTTTATACAGAGTTTAGGCATTAAATAAGCAAATAAAAAAAATTTCTACAGTTTAATGATTTTTAGGGTACCATATCACCTTAAAGTTTTAAATTTTGTAATCAAGCTCTCTTGTTGCTCATAGTACACCTTAGATTAATCAGGAGTATAAAATTAAATAGAACATGTTATGGAAAGTAAATATATTTCAAAGTAAAAACTACAATAAAAATAGTAACTTAAAAACATTTGGCCGTGCAAGATGGGTAGTTGTTCCATTACGCAATCAACATGCATTATTACAAACCACAAAAGTGTACAAAAATAATCGGAAACAAAAATTTCATAGAAAATTTTATGATGTGGCAATGTTTTAATAAAGCCAACTCACGTTGGAGGGGAAATTCTGAATGGCCGGCCACAATCCCACTGATATTGGTATTACAACACGGAAGGTTGACGGCTCAAAAGTATGTAAAGCTTAGAATTATAAATCCTCGCCAGAATATCAGTACACTTTGACGGTACATCCTGATCACTTTCATCCGCATAGCATGAACATTTATTCTAAAAACACTGTTCCAAAAATACATCCTTTTTCTTGTAAATTACCGAAAATGATAAAGTACGTTCAATTAAGAAAAGCAATTCACATTGGAATATATCAAAATTCGATTGTGTACAAATCCCTTTAGCCGAACGGAGAAAGGAAATTTTGAAAGAACATTTTTTACCATGATTTATTCGACCACAAAGACCACATTTCCACCACAAATAATTTTTAAAAAAACGAATTAATAGAACCATTTATAAATATATTTGTAATAAAATATGGAACATCCTCCAAAACAATTGCTCAAAACATTACTTTTCACAGTGTTAGACTTAACGCGTCTTGTGGCGACCTATCTCCATTTAGCTGAAAATCCACTAAATTGAATTTTAAAAAAATCTCTTCGAGGTTAAAATTACAGTTATCTATAATTTCTACATTCCAAGTTTCATACTTCTGGGTTGGCAGGTTGGCCGACACAGCTGAAACACACAAACTCTTTCTTCTATTACACTGCTGGCCACCATTTGAAATGCAACACCAAGGATAACGAGAGATAGCACAACAAAATTTATTTTGTAGATAACATGTTGACCAAGTATCAAACTATTACATTTATACACTTATGTGAAGTGTGGTTCCTGCCAGAATCAGTAGACAGAGTAGCCGCCATTGTTGGAGATCACCGCTGCCACACGCCTCGGCAATGATTCAGAAAGACTTTGGATGTGTTCTTGGGGTACAGCAGATCATGCAGCTTCCACACGTTGTCAAAGTTGATCTGTTATGGTAACTGGGGGTGTAATCTGAGTCAATCGTTGAGCAACCATGGACCACATGTTTTCTATCGGTGAAAGATCAGGAGAGTGAGCCGGCCAGGGAAGAAATTCAATCTGGTGTTTGATGAAGAACCTTTGGACAATGCGTGCCACGTGTGGTCGCGCATTATCCTGTTGAAATATGGCTGTGGCCAAGCCCTGAAGGTAAGGTAGGACAACTGGCTCCAACACCTCGGAGATGTAGCGCCGGCTGATTAAAGTGCCGGTAATGCGTACTAGAGGTGTGCGAGAGCGATATACAATACCACCCTATACCATAATACCCGGTACAGGAGCAGTGGGGCGGTGCATAACGAAGTTGTTCAGCACCATATCTCCACGGTGTCTCCAGACTCGAATCCGACCATCGTGGTTTTGCAGACAGATGTGTGACTCGTCAGTAAAGACAACTTCATTCCTTTCTGCCGCCCACATCCTTCTTTCATCGCACCATTCGCCACGAAGACGTCTGTGGTTTTGCGTCAAGGGTAGACCAAGCAATGGATGTCTTGTGGACAAACCACTTTGCTGTAAATGGCGTCGAATGGTACGCGCAGACGCTGAATGATGCGTTACAGACTCAATGTGCTGTTCTGTGGTTCGTGATGTGACTGAGCGATCCGTCACTGCCATGCGTATAATTTGCATGTCCTCATGAGAAGTGGTGCACTGAGGTGAATGCGATCGACGACGTCGGTCCGTCGTACCCTCCTGCATCCAACGGTCACATATCCGCGTTACAGTTGTTTGGCTTTGTCCAACACGACTACCAATTTCCCTGAAAGATAATCCACTATCTCGGTACCCCCTATTCTTCACCTGTCGATCTCGGATACTTGATCAAAAGCTCATCGCGGTTTTCTATGAGACATAACTGATTGTTTTTTTTGAAAAAACCACAAGAAAAACACAATTGCCGAACTTGAAATCGTCGAAATCTCCAAGCCTTAAGTAGCGCTTTGAGGTGGCGCCACAGGCTTGCGTGATGTGTGTTTGCGCTGAAGTTCTAATTATTTGCATAACTCACCTCCGCTGATGCGTGTTGTAAATTTCATGTTATTTGCGTGCTTCCTTCAGGGTGTTGCATTTACGGTGGCCTGCAGTGTAGTATAGATAATATCTCGAAATATGCTTATATTTTTTGTCTTGGTTTTGTTAAATTTGCATGAAATGTAAATTTACTATTTCTTTTACAGTGATGTATGAAAAAGACGTCTTAAAGAGGTTTATTATAAAAGAAGACACTGTTGGATATTTCTTTGAACTTTTTTTTTTATTCAGTGTTTACCATTGTCTAACTAGAACATTGAGTAAAAATATTTGTCACTACAAAAGCTATAAATAAAATACAACAAAACAGCTTAATGTCTCTGGACATATGTTACACGTTTCAATAAAATCTGTCTGCAAAGAATTTACATAGTAATCCAATCCCCAGTTACCACGCTTACTTGGTATCAATTATGGCTGTACAGAGAAGACAAATAGGAATGCTGGAATTAAGCGAATTTGATTTTGAAGAGCACTATTTCAACGGAACAAATAATTCTTACAACGGATCTCTCTCTATAGGGTACCAAGAATTATCTTATTATTTTTTTTCCAACCAAGATTCTTTCTGTGAAGTTGCCCTTTACAGTCTCATGTTCGTTGTTGCCGCCATTGGTAACATGACTGTTTTTGTTACACTCATTCGATATCGACACAGAAAGTCCAGAATGAATTTGATGATCCTGCATGTTGCAATTGCTGATCTCATTGTGACTTTCATTATGACACCTCTCGAGATTATACGAAGAGCCTCTTTTCAGTGGGTTGTCGGCAATCCCGCATGCCAAATCTTGCTGCCCACGAGAGCTTTTGGACCTTACCTTTCATCATTAATCCTTGTGTGCATCAGCTTGGACAGATATTTTACATTCTTGTATCCTGAGAAAATCAACTATGCTCAAAGAAGAGGCAAGATCATGCTGGAACTAGCTTGGATAACAAGTATCCTCATTACTATTCTGCAGGTAAGCTGTCATTAAAAAATTACTCATTATTGCTGCTATTGACATTATATATATATTTGAAGGCATTACTATAGTTAACTTTTTAACTGGCATTCTTAAATGAACTCCTAGTGCTATGAAATGTCACATCAGAGTATGATACGGAGTAGTATTTTGAGTGCATCTTATTTTTAAACTCGAATACATATAGGGATATGTTTTTTTTGTGCCTTCAACCTTGGTAAAACTCGAATCTATTCTAAATCTAGTCGATTTATAAGAAAGACATTATCGAGTTGAAACTTCATTATCTATACAGGAAATAGTTCTTTCTTTAAGGGGACTCGGCACCTTTTTTCAATTTTTTTCTATTTAAGGGTTCAAAAACATCCTTTGTGTATATTATAAACAGTTACTATTAAACAAAGAAATTCTACCATGAAAAATAAAGCTAAATTTAATAAAAAGTTTAAAAATTATAATTTTTTAAAATTTTTTAATGATTTTCAAATTTTTCTTCTTTTACAATTATTATTGTTTTCACACCAAAAGCTTTTTATGCTTATAAGACTATTAGTAATAACTTTAGGGATCAATTTTGCAATAAACAAAAGTTTTGGAAAAAATTTAAACTGTATACAACAATGGAAAAAAGGCTAAAAAAGCATGGTTTCTGCTACATTTTCTTTTATAAAATTTTTTCTAATCAGAATATTGAAAAACAGATCCCTAATTTTACTAAGCACATTGTAATAAACATACAGACCAAAATTCAAGTTGTTTCATAAATATCTGTAGAAGTTTTGTACTTTTAAAATCGTGTTTTCATGAAAAAACTTTAACTGAGAAAACTCAATTTGAAGAATACAAATCAGTAAATAAATATCAAAACAATTCTAAATTTTGTAACAAGTTGTTAGTATATTGTATAGATATATACTATTAAAAGAAAGCATAAAACATATCAATTTCAAAACATTAAACAAAAATATATACTATTTATAAAAAGCCTGTCTGACGTCAAAATTACGAAAAATAGGAAATATTATCTGACTTATTTTTGCAAGAAACATATATTAAGTATTTAAAAAAAAAAAATGAAATACATAAAATAAATAAAATGAAAGTATATGAAATGTAAAATAGAAAATTTAAAAACTTTTTAAAAATTAATTTGCTATTTAATTCAATATCTAATATAAAATAAAGTAAAACATGTTGAATCTAAAATTCACTATTTTTCAAAAACTGTTTTGTTTTAAAATTGGCCTGCGCCATAAGTCATTCCTTCTCTTCGCTCAGCTAATAATTCTTTTCTAAATATAGCTTTTTAATAGGCTTAAGAGCCAGCTTATTACTGGCATTTTGACGACGTTTTCTAAATTGTCGTTTTCGACAATCTAAGATAGTAGCAAGTTGTTTGGTAGAACCTCCAGTAGCTACACCTATACCCTTATTGAATTCACAGACTGCTTCTGTACACGTCTTTTATTCACAAAAATTTATTTTGGACACTTTGCCTAAATCATGCTATGCAAACTTTCGTTTGCATTTTGTGTTCCGCATCGAATACACCTTTCTAACAATTCATTAGATGCAAGTCTTTGGTAAATTGGAGGAATTTTTGGAAGGAACTTTTCTTTTATTGGTGTTCCTACATTTAATTTATGATTTCTTGGTTTTTCACAGTTAGCAATCGCATATTGGTAGAAACACCAAGACTTTACTCCTGCAGGACGCTTTGAATGCTGAGGTTTAGCATCTGTAGAAATGTTATACAACAAGGTAGCATATATTGCTGTTTTCATAGCTTTCACATCCCTTTGTTTCTCAAAATAGCCTTTTGGTAGTAAGTGGGTAATTTCTTAATTGTGGCTTTTTTCAAACTACCACGAGCTTTACCACCTGAAGAAATACCTTGAGCACGACAATCTTTAACAGTAGATCTCAAAGCTGTTCCTAACCGCTTACTGACATGATTTATGCCTTCTTCCTTTTTTATCACAACATCCGGTCCGTACACTTTTTTCTAAACTAAGTAATGAAATGTTTTACAGTCACCATTGGATAAAACTGTGATATAACAAAATCCGAGTGATGTGGATCTTTTCCATAAAGTTAATGCAGCTTCCATTTCCATCGATGTAAATGAGCCCAAGTGGTTTATATCACATTCGCTTTTATGTCCTTCATACCATATGCTGAATTCAGCACTTGACTCGCCTAACTTTTTTTTTGCCAAAGAGCAATGACGACACACCTTACTCATCACTTCAAAGTCAACGATATATCCGGTGAGTATATCTATAACACTCCTTACACCGATGAGTGAGGAGTGACCACGAGTTAGCCACGTACCATCAAAACTAATACTTAGGTCTGTGATTTCAGCAGATCTATGAGCTTCATTCTTGTACGCATCTTTAATCTCTCTGTGGGTTTCTGCAAATATGTTTTTAGATGATAGAGTGTATACGTTATCCAGCCGTCTTGCACACTTCCCATATGTAGTTGATGAAAAAGGATCCATATTCATCACCATACAAAATTTTTCTATAGCTGAATAACCTTTCCCAATGTGTGAAAAGGCTTGAGTTATTCTCAAATTCACATCATGGCTGGTAGGACCAGACTTTAGAGAAGTATTTACAACAGTGTTATTTTCATCATAGTTGCTACACAATGGTTTTAAATTGTATGAAAATCCCAACTTGGCTCCAAACTCCAGTTTTAAAGCTTGTTTTTCACAATATTGGCACTTTGCACTTAAAAGTAGATTATTAACTTGGTTTATATATATATAAGTCCACCAATGTATAATGTCCAACAGCAGAGGTATTCTTTTTTACCTCAGTGTTTAATCTTTCCAGGCGTACATTTGACACTAATGAATGTTCAATCACTTCACAATCAACATTCTCTTTACGCCATCGCTTTTCATTCATTTGCAAAGCACGTAATGAACGTTTCCTAAGAAGCATATTAGCGATAATAATAATGGATGAAACTAAAAGAAAGAATGAATTATGATTGAAATAGCATTAAAAATGCTATTTTAGGTTTCTATGTAATAAAAAAGCAATAAAAGTAAAAAGCATATAGCGAGCAAAAATGGCAAAGCTAATGTAAACAAACAACTTGGCTAATAGTTACAGTTACAGCTTAAAGGGTTCTTCTTCTGTGCAGTTTTTTATATAAAATATTGAATTCATTCTCAAGTAAAAAAGTGTAAACATTGAGGTGGGCGTGGCATTTAAACAGCTGTCAGAGATGTCAAAATATTTAAAATACATTTTACTACATTTAAAATAATCAGATCGTTTTAAAACTTCGCACAGTCGTGCCACAGGTATCAAACTACATTTTAAAGTAAAAATTGTAAAATCGATAGTTTCATCGATTTTCTGCTTTTGAATGGTGTCAAGTCCCTTGAATTAATTGTTTACAAATTATGAACATTCCACAAAAGTGGTCATGCCCCTATTAAATCGCTTACCTTTCAAAATTACTTATCGCCCAAAAAATCTATTTATGACACATTAAGGATAAACAAACGAGATTTACCTGCATAATTCGCTAAAAAAATTTAAAAAGTTCAAACTATAGCTTTTTAAAGAGTAAAGATTTTGGCTATTAGGTAGAAAATAAGAAGGGGGTGTTTTTGATTAGCAGAATTCATGATACATATATGAATAACCTAAAAAATAAAAAATATGGAAGTATACTGTAAGTCTAAGATTTAATTTTCTACAATCTAACTATGGGTGGTGCAGATTGCTGTAATCAGGAAATACCCTTTCTTCTGACAATCCGACATAAAAAAAACTAGTATAAAAAAGAGAATTTTACATATAGTAGACAAGGTACTCTGAGAAAGAGAGAGAGAGAAACTTATTTTTGCTATAAAAATGTAGTTGGGAAACGTATCATATTCTTAGAATTTCGCATCCGAGAACCAGTTTTCACAAAAGTAATGCTGCAGCTTCTAGACAAAATACTCTTGGCAGACCACCTACAGTAGATAACCCTGATCGTTTTACTATACTACATTTTACATTACATATTCCTACTACTCCTGCGAAGCGTGAGCATATAAGACAGTACAAAGTTTGTTCTTCAAAAAAATTTCCAAATGGAAAAAACGTAAGGAAAAGGAAACATGATTCTGATGAGTGAGTGAATATTAACGTCACATTGTTCAGCTACACGAGGGCTTTTGACGACTGACTGCGGAATTTTGAACCATGGTCAAGTGACGCAGACGATATCTGACTACTCCCTCTCCTAACTACCACATCAACGGGAGGCCCTTTGAGCTCTCGAAGGATTTAACGTGCATCGCTCCCCTACACGGCGGGTCTTCAGTGATACTGTGCTCGAATTCATGACACACTAGCCATGATCCGATACCTTGACCACTTGGCTACCGTGGCTACAACATGATTCTGGTGTAATCATTGTAGAGTTGGTCTCTGTGGGAAAAGTGTTTCCAGTTATACCACACAAAACTAAATTATTAAATGGACAATTTATGTACATAAATCATCAAAATAATTTGACAGTTAAAGGGTAAATACACAATACAATTGTTTTTCCACCTTCAGTTTTATATTTTGGTTTACAAAATAAATATATAATATATTTTAATTAAATATATTGACGTAAAGAAGAAACAATTAGCATACGATTAACATTAAATTTAAATCATTCATTCATTTACACATTTTTTTTGGTTTTAAGGCTTTGAATATTTTTGTAATTGAGTTCCTACTATGTAAATCATTAAGTACTAAATTATATAAAGATTCAAAATACACTATTTAAATCATCCTCTAATTTCTACAATAATAAAAATGCATGAGAAAAATCCTTATATTAAATTCACTTTTCCAGCATGACATATTTCACATGGTAAACTATGCAATTTTTCCAAGAATTAAATCAATTTGTTTGATAAATATTTCCTTAATATTGCCAACTCTGTTCGAAAAGCTAGGTGAAGCATATTTTAACCAAACTACAATATTTTCACTGTTAAAAAATTCTCAAGAGTTAATATAAAATACTAAGACATTTTAAATAGACAATTATAAAGGTATAAGAAAAAGGAACATGTTTATTTAGTTGAAGTAATTTTTAAAAATAATTCATAGAGAAATATGTGTACAACCAACGATGCAAAGATTTATGGTTTGTTGATTCCTGAGTCAGACCAGCCAGTACTCGGTTTAATTTTTTTTCCACAAATTATTGATCTTGTTTTATTCTTGCAATTTTTTAAAAACTGATCTGGGGATACTGACCTTAAATTTTCGACTCACGTTTAGTTTTTCCTTTTGACAATGACCAAGGTGCAAGTTCGTTCAGTTTTCGTTTCACTTTATAAAGCTTGTAAAACCCTTTAAGACTTGAATTATTTTTATCTTTAAATATTATATTCTTTTGGTAATTAACACTACATTTGCCCCAGAGACACTGGAAAAAAATTGTGTGTCCATATGATCACACGATAGAAGTGAACACTTCAGATTTATTCTGGGCAAGAGTATCCAATTGTTCGGATGTCCTCTAATTCCTCTTACGACATTTTCGCATGCCATGCAAAGTTGTCCATGCCCCATTCAAATAGTTCAATTTCCATTAATCAGGGGATTTGTTTATTTTATCCTTTTTCTGTAAAGGTCAATAATTAAATAATAATGCATTATATTTTCTATTTTTCTGAGAAAATAAGATTTAAATGTGAATCAAACAATTGTTTAAAAATATTTAATATACATTTATATAATATATATGCTTATATGGTACTTACGCACCTTAGAAACAATTACGACGTTCAAGACAACTCGCTGAATTGGCGACGCTGTGCTTCCTTTTCATATAATGACACCTATACCCATTGCGTTAAAATCAAAGTACCGTTTATATAACTTATATAATGCCGTACACTAAAGGCTAGGAAAACTTATGCATTGACAGCCGTTTACTTTCTAAGCAAACAAAAGGAGAGGGCTTGTGCGTTTCACAATGAATGTTTTTATTTTGTTGTAATCTCTTAGTTGTCATCGCCAATGTTGATCAAAATATTAGCGACTGCCTCGCCAATTACCTTCATTAATATTTTGGTTTTTAATTCTTTTGGCACATTTTTGTGTTTGAATGCACGTTTTACTTAATCAAAAAATAGATCCCATGTTTCGTTTCTTCTTGGTACAGGACGTGCCATTATTTGTACAGCTTTAAGCAGTTTATCTAATGAAGGAATACTTTCAGCAGCATAATATATTAAATTTACACATTCCATTTTTGTTGCTATGCAACTCGTCTGCATTTTCACGTTGCACACAACTTTGGATGCAGGGAAATCTCTCCAGGACAAATGCTTTAACTTTTATAAATTCTGAGTACTTTAATAGTATTTATTTTGGTTCGACGCTTTTAAACTATTCATGTACTGTTTCACCTATTTCTTCTTATGCAGCGAACAAAACACTTTTTTTAGTATTTTTAAATACGATTGATCATAAACAATGTTCAGGAAATATCAAACTCAACTTTATTAGATAATCCTTTGAGATATCTGGTTCTCAACGGGTAATGGTAGTTTGATAACAAACTCTGAAATATTGTTATAACTACCAGAATCCCTCATCCATTTTGATACATACAAAAGAATAATATTTTATTATTATTATTATTAATTGCTTTCCTCTTCCCTCGTTCACTCTCTGAAGTAGAGTGGGTGTGGGCAGCATGATAATATTGAACGAAATAAATACAATATTTTTTAAGAAAGAAAATAAAACTTCATGGAAAAAAGCATACATGAAATTTACTTAAAAAAAAGCAAGTGTCTAAAAAGTTTTTAATTCAAAACCAAGCGTGAGTCGCCAATCCGAGCACAATTTCTCAGTAAAACCGAAAACTCCAAGTAAACATAACGCACCCCAAGCTGATGCTTCATTTAAGTTCACTTTTGTGCAAAACGCGCCAAAAGAATTTTTCACTTCAATAATTAAAATATTTCGCTCCACCCTTTTACAGAACGTAGACGGTATCCACACGATCTTGAGTGTTGGGCTTTTCTTGTGAAACTGTCACCCGGGAATTTTTACGAGTTATATATTTTTTAGCTCTCAGATATGATAGAAGAGGCAAACTTACCTCAAATAAAATTGATAAAAATAAGGATATTATTGATGTAGAATTAATTCTTGTATTGAATCACATTATTTATTAACTGTGAAATCTGTAAAGTAGGTTTTTGTTTTTGACAGGAGTAAATAAATAAACGTTGCAATTTTATAACGTGTTTTTGAACTGCTTTCTAAGTTTAAGATCTACACATGCGAAGCCAAGAAATATAAATCATCGCAACGAAAATGGCTATACAGGTTATGTCTTTTATCCTGGCATGACCTTTCAGCAACCGAATTAAAATACATTAATATATCTGCGGGAGGAATTACAACACTGACATTTTCCTCATCAATTAAAACACTTTTTAATAGGTGGAGATGCTGCTAAAGTCTTAGCTATTTGATCCATTTTGATTTCTTGGGGGAATTTTATTTGATATTGCTTCTTGTTAGTACTCAAACCAAGAATTTGCTACAGTTAAAACAATCGAATGAATGGGTTCAAGAGACATTGATGGCAAAGGATGATCCAAAATTGTCTTTATATTACAAATATTTGTTTGCTTCTCTTCATCACTCTCTTCTAAAATTGGTTTTCCTTCCAGTATACTTGATTCATTTGTTTTGTCCGTAGCACAGTGATCATCCACGAAGTTTTGAATCTGATGTATTTATCAATTGTAAAATTTCTTCATGTGTGAGAATTATTTTCCTTTTAAACACCTGAAAAGTTTTGGTTTAAATTTAGCGCATTATTCCATAAAAAATAATAAAATATATTAGAAAATTTTATTATTTCAAAAAATAATAATAAATATAAGACACACCTCGCCAACTCCCACCTTAAAAACTAAGATTTTTTTTTGGGGGGGGAAGAGATATGGATGCAGATATCTGCGTAGATGATGAAAATGCCAACCCCCTTAACAAATGTATGAAAAAGAAAATTCATTGCAAAAAAGAGCGAGAGGAAAAAATATGGGACTCGCTCATGGTAATTTCCTGGAAAATATGCATTAATATTACTTTTCCCCCTGTTTTTATTTAGGCGTCCATCAGATTTATTAAAACAGAAAAGAAAACTCGCATGGCACTTACCTTTAAAGCTGCAGTGACTCAAATAATGCTCAAGTCTTACGATCGTGCTGGTAACGAAATTCTGAGTCTTACAAGCAACATTAATAAAGTATAATTATTATTTTAACTATTTTATAGTTATTTAAACACATTGGCAAGCGGAGGTGCAATTCATTTGGGGACGAGACTTTGTGTAATAGTACTACTCCTTTAGGGTGTTCAACCATGAGTGTAATTGCACCGAATTGGCAGTCAGTTTGGAGAAAATAGCCTTCGAAATTAATGCTTAGCTTTTATACAACTAAGTTTTAATTAACTCCAGCGATGCAGTGGCATACGTGATAGCGTAAATGCATTCTGCGTGGTTGGTCAGAGTTCGAGTTGCATGGTCGACTTGCAGTTTTTTTTCCAATTTATTTAATTACTTTAACTGTTAAAAATTGATTTAAAAAGGCTAATATTAATTATTTTATTTAATTATTTTGTATTATAAAAAGTTAAACAATTTCTACGATTATATAAATATTTATATATATTTTATAAATGTGTTATAATACTAAAAAATTATTATATCATTAATATAAATTATATTTATTATGAAAATATATTATATTGATTATTAAATGATATTTTATACAATTATTAGCTGACCCGACAAACGTTGTTTTGCCATATAAAGTATTTCTAATGAATATTTTGGTAGTCAAATAAAAAATAACTTACTCATTATAAGTGTGCGGGGATGTGGTGTATGTGACAAAATGAGGAATGGAGCGCTGTGAACGATGACGTCCTATAAAAGTAACAAAACACCAAACATTCATTTTTAGAATTATTTGTACTTTTATTATTATGACATAAATTTCAAGTTATATCTCTATTACAAATTACGACAGTTAAAAAATAGCATTATCATTCTCTTAGTGGAATGGAGTGTACGTCCAAATTGCAATGGAGTGACGTCCCCATTTTTTGCTGCCAAAATTGCTCTTTCTGCCAGCTACTTATAATTCAAGTATTGTGTGTGTATATCGGGGAATATCTGGTCAATGAAAGCATTTTGCACGTTAATGATTGTGCAGAAATTGGTTGGCAATTTTATGCATTCAGTGTATACGTATATATACATTCATGTACAGCTACTTTTCCATCGCGAATATCTAACAGTTGTTCCGAGAATGTTTCAGCGGATGGATCTTGAAGCATTTGAACGCGCATATTTACTTTCAGCTGTACTTTTTCAACATTACGCCACAGTGGCGATGATTTCAAGCAAGCGTTGATCTCATCAGCGTACGTTGAGCGTGGAATGATGGGAAGTGTGTGTCGGAAATCACCTGAAATGAGCAACAGAGTGCCGCCAAATAGTTTGTCGTTGTTTTTATGCCTTTTAATGTCCTGTCCAACGCTTCAAGCCAATGCTTGTGTGCTTTCATAGTGCAGTCATTGCAGATGATAATTTTGCACTGTTTCAGCACTGTGGCTATGATCGATTGTTTTTTTATGCTACACACTGCGTCTGGGTTATTTTAAATATTTAGTGGCAGCTTAAATGCTGAGTGAGCTGTTCTGCCTCCATCTAATAAATTTTCTGCAATGCCAGATGATATAACAGCCAAT
Source organism: Trichonephila clavata (assembly GCA_019973975.1). Classification (NCBI taxonomy): domain Eukaryota; kingdom Metazoa; phylum Arthropoda; class Arachnida; order Araneae; family Nephilidae; genus Trichonephila; species Trichonephila clavata. Next base: position 61,167 of record BMAO01020264.1, read on the forward strand.
GCGATGCCAATTTTTGATTGTATTTAGGCGAGAATTAATTAGCGAATTGGGTGAGGAATGTTTTATCAGTTCCAACAGAGGCATCGAAAAAAGAAAGAATCATCCTTGTCCTGCCGAAACTCCAAGAATAATGCAGTCATAAATGGTTCTTTGTTCCTCAGTCAGTAGCGGGACATTGCGAGTAATAATCACTGCCATTTCTTCAGTACTGTACTGTAGTTCACGATTCATTTCAGTTTTCGTTAAAGTAGATGCACTTCTATTTGCCGAATGCATACTGAAATGACTGAGTGGTAAATTGGCAATAACAATGCAAATATCCTCGATAGCAATCAATGTTTCATTGTACATAACGTCGCTGAATGTTATCGTTAGAACGTTGAGCCGTGTATGATGTGTCGATGCAATATATCTTTAGCCAATGAATCTTTGTGATTATCATACAACATCTCTGTTCGGGCTGGGAAACATGTAGTCAACACTATAGCGTGGAGTAGACGACTTTCTATTGCTGTACAGTTCAATGCTGCTTCAGTAAGCATGCTGTTTCACTGGTTGTCGTCTTCCAGCAAGCCTAGTGGAAGAAATGTAGCTTTATACTTTGAATATTGTTGTCCATTCACTTTACATATATCTTGAAATGAAAATGAGCCAGTGACATTATCCAACATCATTCGCAAATAAAAGTACTCAATCTTCCTTGGATTGTCTGTAAAAACTCGCCACAAAATTTTTATTTGAATAAACTGGGCATGCATTATTTGTGTGCCTTGCTTGTGGGGTCTCCATTTTTTTTGTTAGAGCCCATGTGAAATAGCGTGGCACTTCTGAATAGAGTAGTTTTTTTGCAAACCCACCAACAGCATCTGCTGGATTACACAATAGAAAAAATTTGGTGAAAGTAGGTTTTGAAAAAATTCCAAGCATTTTTTTTTTAAATAGAGTAAAAAAAATGTGTACTTAATTAAAAGAGCAAAGTATGAATATTTTTAGTTCAGATGGTTTACTCGCAATAATTTTAAGAAATCCATACATAACGATTGAAAAATTTCGATTAATGTGATTTATTGAAAACACAATACTCCTTTACTGACAAAAATACTAATTTAAAGCAATACATTTCAGTGTATTCGGTAACCCTATACTTCTAAAGTTAAATTGAGCTATTTTATGTACCTTTTTCTCATAGACTGTTAAATATAAAAACTTCAAATTTTGTCTGTATATTAATTATACTTTTATATTTATACTGAAGTGAGTTTTTTTAATATATTGTACATTTTCTTCAAAATCATTCAACGTAAAAGTATCATTATGAATTTTTGAAAATTATCATTTTTTTCCGATAACTAACTTTTACAAAAAAATTTTTGGAATATTAGAAAAGATCAGTTCAGTATATATAGTTACAAATCAGTTATGTTCACTGAAGTTTGCATGAGCATTAATTGATTAGTTTCTGACAAAAAAGAAACACGCAGTTTGAAATTTATGATTTAAAGGAAAATGCATTTTTAATATATGTTGCTTCATCACAAAAATTATGCATTAAAACATGCATTTGTCCATTTTGTTACACATTAGCTTATGCTATATTTATTTTTAGACCCTTTTGTTTCCTATTTTACTTAAATTGCCCAGAAAATACATACATAGCATTTTTCAGTTTTCGTTTAACGAGATGTTTTGTAATATTTACATTAGTTTTCTCAAAATCTGTTTCAATTTTTGAAAAATTTTTATCTGTGCAGAATGACAAACATCAAAGTTGAGAATAAACCATCATGAATGCCTTGTAATAATGTATCAAAATGGGAAAGTAAGAATTTTGGAATATGTGATTATGCGACATTTCGAAAGTTTTCATTAATGTTTTGTATATTTACATGTAAACAGTAATTCTAAAAGTATCAAATCTCAAAAGTTTTTCTAAATTTGGTCAAATGATTTCTAAAATTGTCAAAATAATACTGTTTTTATGCATTTAAATATGAAATTTATGTATTTATATGTATATCACAAGCTTTAGATACAACGACAAAAAAAATCATATATCAGATATCTATGTACCTTTTATGGAGCAACTGTTTGAAGAATAAAACTTAAAAACTTGTCTGTACAATAAATAAACATTTATATTTATACTGAAATGAAACCTTCTAATATACTTTTTAGTTTTTTCAAAACATACTTTTACGTAGCATCACTGCGAACTTTTAAAAAGTTGTCATTTTTTATCACATTATCTGGTCTATAATCAAATATTTATGGAATATTTTCAAATTCGCACTTTAGTATATATAGTTACATATCAGTAATATTCAGTGAGAGTTGTAGGTGCATTTATTGAATAAATGCTGAGAAAAAGAAACATGTAGTTTTAAAATCAACATTCAGAAAATTGCATTTTTACCATATGTCACTTTATCACAAAAATTATGAATTACAACATGTATTTGTCCCATTTTATTGAAAATCAGCATCTTTTCAATGAATTTTCAATGAAGTAGCAGACAAAAAATTCTAAAATATCCCAGAAAATGGTACATAGCCATTTTTTAGTTTTTTTAGATATTTTGTAGATTTGCATCAATTTTCTCAATCTCTGCATCAATCTGTGAAATTTTTAGCTTTCATACATAACAAATATCCAGGTTGACAATGAAGTATCATAAATATAATATATAAAAATTTATCAATATAGTTTGGTATGAATTTGTGGTAACTTTTTGTTGTTACCTGATTTTACGACATTTCGAAAGTTTTCATTGGATTTTTGTAAAGATTTCATTAGGTTATGTTGTTGCAGACACTTTCTAAGTTTTAAACCTTAAAATTTACTCTGAACTGGAGAAATGATTTCTGAAAAAGAAGCAATAAAACTCTTTTTGTGTTTTTAAACATGAAATTTATGCATTTTTTTGTACTAACAAACTTCTCGCTAAGGCAATAAACATCACATTTAATGTATAATTTCATACCTATTTCTCAGAAACTATTAAATATAAAGACTCTAGATTTTGAATGTATATTTTCATTAGACATTTATATTTATACTGAAATGAATTTCTTTAAATATATTAATTACTTTTGATAAAAGGACAAATTTTAATTCATCGAGCATCATTATGAATTAATTGAAAATTTTTATATTTTTGTTAAAATATCTATTTTTTAGTTAAATGTTTTAAGAATATTTCAAAAAATGTCCCTTCAATGTACACAATTGCATTTAAAAACATATAGTACATGCATTCAGTAAATTTACACAATTTTTAAAAAAAATTAGAAGACAGTAATTATTATAAGAAATCTTACCTTGTCAAAGATAAGAAAATCTTACCTTATCTTTTCTTTTCTCTGTACAACTTTATAATACTAGTTTTTCATTATTATGGATAATTAAATGTTATCGTCTTTATAATTTATTAGATATGAAATTTCTTTTAAATTATTTCAAAGCATTTATGCTTATGGTTAGGTATACTATTCATTAGGTATACTATAATTATAAGCATAAATTATCAGCTGGTCAGAATCCAATATTTAAATTTCTTTCATGAATGAAAGGCAACTTTAAAATTTTTAATTTCACAAATAGTTCTATCTTTAAATATTTCTACGTATTTTTAACACTTTATTTAGACACGCGGAGATTTACTAATCAGTAATAACAACTAACTACAAATAAACTTAAAGTAAAGAATAGACCTAAATTTCAGTTAAAAAAAAAGAAAGATTAAATGTAACATCCAAAACCATTGTCCAAAATTGGCTAAAAAGTTTTTAGCAAATCTAACAGTTAAGCTAGCAATTAATATACAGTTATCTAAAGTTAATTGCGTATAAATAAATAAAATAAGTACTGGCTTTGCAATTTTTCCCTAGGTTTAAAAAGACAATGTTTATACTTTTAACTGTCAAAAGAGGCGGGGCAAAGCAGCAGATTATTTTTTAAAAGTCATTTTTGCATACTCTTCTCTTTCATAAATTAGCATACATGTTATATCACTGGAAAGGTCGAGAATTGGAGATTTTAGACATAGGAAAATCTCAAAATCGTTAAACTGAAGATTTTCAGCCTCTACTGACTCTTAAATGTATTGCAAATAAACTTATTTGAAATAATGATAACCGAGTAATAGCTTTTAAGTTTTTTGCAAATATTTTAGCTATTTTGTTTTATAAACGGATGCAATATATGAATTTTTGACATAAGGATATGTACAAAAAATGGAAGAAAAAAAACTTTTCACTCGCCTTTTTTTACTCTCCAAATTTGTTTATTTTTGATTCGTTATAGGCACCATTCATTGTGTAACCCATTAGTAGGGTGATTTGGACGGTAGAACACAGAAACGGTGGAACACATCTGGCGCGAAACCGATTTTCGACTCGAAGCTTCGGCTTACTGTAAAATTGCGTTTTTTATGAAAGTTTTATAATACTTTGCAGGCTTAATTTTTAAGTTAAAGTTTCCAAATTTCACACATCGATTGCAAACAACTGTAATTTTTAAACAAAAAATGTAATTAAAATACTACATAAACGAATTTTTGCAAAAATTGAAATAGACAATTTTTTTTAAATCTGTAATTATTAAGCAATTTTTTCGACATTCATATAGATCTCGAATATTATTGTTCTACTCATGGAAAAAAAGTTTCGTGATGTTATCTTTAAAAAGTACAAAGTTATTAAATGCTTAATTAAAATTTTAATTACTTTTTGAAAAATTGCAAAAAAAGCAGTTTTTGGTACTTTATTTTTTAAATATCTGATTCTAAGAGTGAAAAGCATGAAATTTTTTAGTGTAGAATATCGATTTCATAACGCGAAAATAAATTCATACGTAACGATTTAGAAATCCTTTTCATAGAAAACCTTTTCATAAAACATAAACTCATTTTTAAAAAATTCGTACAAAATACAAATATTATTATATTGTAAAAAAAATTATACCCTATCGTTGCGAAATAAAAAAATATTTCCGATTATGTAATTATGTTTCGTCTGAGTTTGATAGAAACAATTAGATTGATATTTAATAACGTGAAAAGAGTCGGAACTTCACTCCACTGAAATTAAAACGACGTTCTGCAGAATAAACAACACACACGGATAAAACAAATACGCGTTTAAAGGTTTTTAATTAATATATTTTCAATAAACTGTAATATCGGAATGAAAAACAGTTGAAGTCCTATTCTCAGATCTACTGAATATACACAAAAAATTTGATAAGATTTAAACAAGCCGTTTCGAAGAGTTTTGTTACAAACACTGTGACACAAGAATTTTACATATTAGATTTTGTATTTTGAAGTGTAAAATAGTTACAATTAGTTTTAAATTATATAAAAATATAGTTTTATAATGATAAAATATTTAATAAGACTTTTTAAGATAAATATATGTAATTGTAAAAATAATTAAATAAATTGAGAAATTAACAGGAAATTGATTGCGTGACTCGAACACTGAGCGAAGCCGCGGAATGCAGGTACACTATCACATAAGCCACTGCATGGTTAGAGCTAATTAAAATTTAATTGTATGAAAGCTCAATATGAATTTCGAAGGATTTTTTCTTCCTCTGAATTAACTGCACATTCTGTGCTATTACATTGAGGAATCAACTAGCTAAAGAAGTACTGTTATTACACAAAGTCTTGTCCCCAAATGAATTTCCTTAATCGTGCCCTCTCCTTGTAAGACAAAAATGTATATCCAAGTAGTTAGAGATACACTCACTTCCAAAAGATAAGCACAGAGATGAACATGCTAATTTCCGGAAGCCAATCAGAATTGAAAATGATGCAATTCGATGCAGAGGTAGATGGAAGTATGCAAATATGTTAGTTAACAGCCAATCGTGCTTTCATGTCAAGAAATATGCAAAAAGGGCAGTCTTATAAGAATGCAGCTTTATGAACGGTTACAGAAGTTGATTGTAAGTGTTGATAGAAGGTGTTTAAAACATTCGTACAAATTGTTTTCAAGACATACGTATTTCTATGACTTCCAGAAAACGAATGGAAGATTCTGAGCGCTGGCGTGCTCTGGGGCGCATTGAAGCAGGACAGCCGATCACAGATGTTGCTCTTTTCTTTGGCGAAATCATTCTGTAATTTCACGTTTATGGAAACAATTCCAAGTCACACAGACAGTTGTCCGAAGGCCCGTAGGCGGTCGCCCAAGGGTTACAGCCCTCGCGGAAGATCGATATAATGCTATTGTAGACAAGCGGAATCGCAGAGGGACCTCCACACATGTGTCATCTATGTTTACAGCGTCCATTGGTAAGGCTATATCTGCAGCTACTGCACGCCAAAGATTGCATATGAATGGACTGTATGCCCGGGTACCTCGAGATTGTGTTCCTCTATCCGTCCAATCAAGAGGGGCACTATTAAAGTGGTGCCGGGAACATGGCAATTGGTTTGTGTCTGACTGGGGTAACGTCATGTTTACTGATGAGTCAAAATTTGCTCTAGAGACAGATGACAAGCGTATAAAGATATGGCATAAACAAGGAACACGCAATCAGCCCCAAAACATCACCGAACATCACGCATTCCGAGACGGAAGCATTATGGTGTAGGAGGGATTTCATTAGGATACCGCACCGACCAGCACATCTTTAAACGGGGTACAGCGCATCTTACTATATATAACTAAGTATTGTTCAGTTTTAGAATCCTCTAACTACAAATAAATTCTACTAAACTAAATTGATGACCAGCCAGATAGTTTTTTATGCTTTTAATGACATCTATATACATATTTACAAGTTTAGTGAGTTCTGCCTATTAATTCTAAATACTATCAACTACTAGTAAACGAAGCAGACATCATCTTAGCAAAACTAGGTCATAACTGGCTCAGAAACGAAACAAAATCACATTTTACACATACAGAAAAAGTGAGAGCATCATCTATAGGGCTTTTCGCCACACTCCCCACCGATGAACAGAATGTTCATCCACTAATTAGACATTGCAAATTAAATAATTCGCTAACCTTAATATCAAATATACATACAGGATACAAATTAAGAATTATAATCACAACATAAATATGAATCAATTACAAATTTCAACTAGCTGTAACACAAATATCAAATTGCTAAAAATACAGTTACATATTCAATATTAATTATAGAAATACAACACAATTATACAGTTATCAAATTTTTTAAGAATATCAAATCAATGATTAATTTATAATCCTTGAAAATATATATAAATTTTCAATTCAACATGAAATACAGCTTAATATTATGAAATGCAATAAATTCAGATTAAATACTACTGAAATTAATAAATTACTAAAATTTGACACACATAATACTAAAGTTTAACATGAAAAATACTAAATTTTATGCATAATTAAGTTCCGAAGGATACAGCATCTGCATGGGTCTTCGGAAAACTTTTTGTGACGTTTTAACAATGCTTGCTCTTACATTGTTGTCACGTCCTATTAATACTTCTTGAATTTTTCCCAACTGCCACAGCAGTTTGGATTTGGTCGTACCTTCCACAAGTACAACATCACCTGATTTTAAATTTTCACTGACGTTTGGGACTTTAAATTTGTGAGCAGTTCGCAGTTGCAGGAGATACTGTTCTTTCCACTTAATCCACAATTGTCTCAAAAGCACTGTTTGATAAAGTTTTCTTCGTCGTAATGTCTCTTTGGAGATTGTTTTATCGAACAGCTCTGCAAATTGCATAGGATAATCAAAGTCATTTCGACCAAAGTACAAAAAGTGAGCTGGTGTTAATGGCTCTGGATTGTCTTTGTCATCCTTCACGAAAATCGGTCCGGCAAAGTCAATGCCTGTGATTTCAAAGGGGAGTGACTCTACAATTCTATCTCTAGGTAGCTGTGCTGTTCTTTGATCAGCTGGTTTAGCAGCATATTTACGACATACAACACAGATTTTTAAATTCTTCTAACTAGTTGTCGAGCTTTAGGTATCCAAAATTTTCTTCTAATTTGTGTCAAGGTTGCGGAAACACCCCAGTGAAATACGTTGATATGTTCCCTCATAACAAGCAATTCAGTAAACTTAGATTTCGATGGTAAGAGAATGGGCTGTTTTTTCCTATCACTAAATCTGCTTCTTCTAATCTAGTGGATATTCTTAAAACATCCTGGGAGTCTAATATGGGAACTAAACTTCTAATTTTTGAATCATGCCTTATTGGCTGTTGTTTTTTAAGAGCTAAAATTTCCGAAGAATAAAATTCAAGTTCTGTTTCCTTTATCCAATAGAGATCAGCTTGTTCTATCTCATTTGTATGAAGATAGCTAGCCTTTATATTATTACGTCTGCCGTTGTTCAAAAATCGTAAAATCCAGGCTGTTACTCTTAACACCTTATTCAAACTACTGTACTTTTTTAGGTCTGGCACGTGGTCGTTTGGTTCTAAAATGCACTGACTTTGGATTGTCTTTTCAGATTTCCTTCTCAACTCTAAGTTCTTTTCTTCGACGCCTTCAACTTCACTTTTTGGCCAATTTTCTTCAGGTTGGTGGAGCCAATGTGGCCCATTCCACCAAGTATCACACTTTCTTAAGTTTTTTACGGACAAACCTCTAGTGAGGAAGTCTGCAGAATTTTCTTTTCCTGTACAGTGATGCCAATCACTGGGGGTAGATAGTTTTTGGATTTTCTCAACTATATTCTTAACAAAGGGCTTACATCTATCTGGCCGGCTTCTAACCCAACAGTAAACTATGGTAGAATCAGTTCAATAAAGAATACCACATTCATACTTAAAAATCTTAGCAATCCTAGAAGCCAAACTAACTGATAACAATGCTCCCAACAATTCCAGCCTAGGTAACGACACAGCTTTTAAAGGCGACAGCCTACTTTTAGAAGCGACGAAACTTGTTCCTATAGTGCCATTCTTACAAACTATCCGTAAATAAATTACACAACCATACCCTCGTTTTGAACTATCTGAGAAGCTGTGAAGTGCTACACTTTCAACCTCATTCTTCATATTCCACAATTAATACCTAGGAATGGATATAGATTTTAATTCTGGGATTTCACTGCATAATTCAATCAATTTTTTAAGCTATAAGGTAACTCGTCATCCCAATTTATACATGAGGTCCCAATATCTTGAAGTAGAATTTTCATTCTTATGATAACAGGACTTAAGAATCCTACAGAGTCAAATATTCGCGCAATGGCCGGTAATACAAATATTTTAGTAGCATAATTTTTTTATAAGAATTCAACCAATTTTGATACATCAAAATAAATTTATCCTCCTTTTTTATCCCAGCAAATTCCTAAAACCTTCAACGGAACAACTTCCTCATCGAAAAACAATTAAATTCCTCAACAGGTACTTTATTTTTTATCCAGAATCTCTCTAATTCTTTACTATTTGTATACCATTTTCTAAGAGACATTCCTACTTCCTTAAAAATTTCTATATTTTCCAATGAAGTTTGTAACGCCTTATCTACATTTTCCTGACCACTCATAAAATCATCTACATACAGGGAACTTTCTACTATCTTTGCAGTATCAGGAAATTTATCTTTATATTTTTTGAAATGATATCTAATAGTTGCAGCTAACATAAATGGACTTGATGGTAGACCAAATAAAACTCGGGTTAACCGATAAACTTGTAAATTTTTAGGGTCATAATCATTAAGATTCTCTGTCCAGAAAAATCGTGCTACATCTCTATCTTGCTCGTGTAGCTCTATCTGAATGAAAGCCTTCTCATTATCTGCTATATATGCTATGGGATTTTCTCTAAATTTTAAAATGAGTTCTAACAAATCTGGATTTAAGTTAACACCACTGTTTAAGCAATCATTAAGTGATAATTGATTTTCTCCGTGGGTAGAACCGTCAAATACAATACGAATTTTTGTAGTGGTTTTATCTAAACGTTTAACACAAGTATGGGGAAGATAAAAAGTGGGGGGAGATCCTTGTAATTAAGGAGTTTCAATTACAGATTCAATATAATATTTTCTTTTGAATAATCATCTATTATTTTCTTGTAATCCTTAAAGAGCAATTTATCCTTATTAAACCTTTTAACTAATTTACTATGTCTGTTTAAAGCCACTGACCTATTGTCATCCAACAAATGTTTCATTTCTGGTTTCCAAGGAAGCCCTATTTTGTACCGATTACCACTGTATTCTATAGAGGACCCGAATGATTTCAAAATTTCGTTTTCCGAAATGTCCTTTTTATCCTCTTCTACTTCTATGCCTAAATTTTCTAACTGCCAGAATTGGTTCAACTGATGAGATATCGATTCTTTACTCACAACTAAATTCACCGATGTTTCATCATTATCTTTATCCTCAGAGACAGAACCATGAATACAGTACCTAAAAATTGTCTCTACAGCCACCAGAGATTCATCTAACCTCTCTATCCTATTTCCAACAAATTTCCAATAATTATCTGAACCAACTAACAATCCTATTTCACAAGCACCCTTATCTAACGCCACAGGAACATCTGCTAATTCTAATCCCAGACTTTCAAACCTTTCTCTTACTTCCTTAGCCGGGATACTAATATGAGCACTAAAAAGCTGTTTTGTTTTCAATGCCTCAATTACTATTTCTTTATTATAAATCAAATTTTTTACTCGAATCCTAACTTTGGGATAAACATGTTTTGTGAGCCTTTCAGATTGAAATGTATGAACTGTTAGCATTTCCTGTCCAACAACAGGTAAATTCAATTATCTCCCTAATTTTGACTCTAAAAACGTTCTTTAACTAACCACCGTCGTAAAATATTCTTCTAATCAAAATATTTCCTTTCCTGCCAATAAATTGACCCGCTGCTGTCGGCAAATATATTTCCGAGATGTTATGAGCGGCATTACTTACTAATGCATCTGAACCCTCTTTCTTTTCCAAGTTAACGGATTTATGATAGTCAAAACAGAATGCTTGGTTGTGCGACCTTGAATTGCAATGGTCGCATTTAATGTTACTCGAGCAATTATTTCTCCTACACAACTTATGTAAACAAAGCCAACACCTTCTTTCCCTTCTAACTATATCTTGTTTGGAACCTAAATCTAGCTGGCATACCGCGCTCGAGTGATAATCACTTTTATGAAATACACAGAGACTTTCATTCCCTGCTGCTTCACCGCGTTTATTCAAAGGTGATGACTGATTGAAATCATAGTATATATTGCCTCCCTTCGAATTTCTAACACTTCTCGAACCATAGTTTGTCTTTTGACTATTTGCCAAGAACTCCGTCGCGGAAGAATTTTCACGGTTATAATTTAAGTTTCCGCGCCTATTATTTCTTTCAGGATTAATTAATTTTGCACGTTCCTTACAAAGTAATTCTTTTCTCAAGAAGTCTAATAAGGCCTGTAAAGACCAATTTTCATCGACAGTTTTTCTCGTAAAATCGAGAGCTAAATCCGATGGTAATAATTTAAAAATGATCGGTGTTAGAAGACTGGCATTGGTTTTTTTATCAACCGAAAGGGATTCTAAAATTCTAATTCGAGTTTCGATTTTATCATACATCGTTCAAAGAGCATTTAAATTTTTTGAGGTTTTAATAGGTGTGATAGCCGCCCATCCGGTATAGTGGTCAGTGAAGCTGACTGCGGTGCCGCAGGGACTGGGTTCGAATCCCGGAGAAGGCATGGATGTTTGTGTTGTAATCCTTTCTTCTGTCTGTGTTGTTTACCCCCGTGTTATACGTTCGGTGGTGCACGGGGTTTATAAATGTTAAAAAAAAAATAGGTGTGATATTTAATAATGATCCGGGTGGGCTTGAATTAATACATCTTTATTTCCGTAGCGAGAATGTAAAATTTCCAGAGCTGAATTATAATTTTCATCTTTAAGTTCTAAACCATTTATCGCATATGCAGCACCACCACCTACTAGACTTTTCAAATAAATAAGTTTTTCTACTTTTGATAAGCTATTGTTCTTATGGATCGCATTTTCGAACTGTCCATAGAACTCTAAAAATGTTCACGGATCTCCATAAAATTTATTCAAACTTAAACGAGGTAACTTAATGAATGGGGTGGGATCTGAAAATGATTGCGATTGAAACAAAACTTGATTTTGTTGAACGGAATTTGGGGCATTTTGACTACCTAAACTTAAATCGTTTATTTTTCTTTGAAGCATGCATATATTTGTAATTAACTTTTCATAATATTCTTCACTTCTTTCTATTTCTGTTTCAGTGTCATTCACATTGATTAAATCAACAATCTGTTCATCAAGAATTTTAATGTTATCAATTTTAACTTGTAATAAATTTAATAAATCATCTAATTCAGAACTATCAATTAAATCCTTATTTTGTCTATTCTTTTCAACAACTTAGTCGTTGATGGTTTAAATGCCACCCTTTTTTTTCTTAAGATGATCTAATTCCATTATGAAATCAAAAGGCATTCACCCGTTTGAAGAACTCCTTCACTAAAATACTAGGTAATCCACAAAGACAAGGGTATTCCGAACGCGTACTAATCCACACAACGGCACTCTAACGAAACTAAACACTGCACTTAACACTACTCTACTCCAACTCTGATTTTCGGCCTATTGCACCATATAAAGCACATCTTCCTAACTAAGCATTGTTCAGTGGTAGAGAATGCTCTAACTAACTACAAATAAATTCTATTAAACTAAATTCATGACCAGCCAGATAGTTTTTTATGCTTTTAATGCCATCTCTATACATATATACAAGTTTACTGAGTTCTGCCTATTAATTCTAAATACTATCAACTACTAGTAAACGAAGCAGACATCATCTTAGCAAAATTAGGTCACAACCGGCTCAGAAGCGAAACAAAAACACATTTTACACATTCAGAAAAAGTGGGAGCTCCATCTATACGGCTTTTCGCCACACGGGGATCTGTAACGGCTGTCCGGTATCAAGATGAAGTCCTAGAACCTATTGTGAGATTGTACGCTGCAGCAGTTGGCTCTACTTTTGTTTTAATGGGCGATAACACATGTCCTCATAGAGCTGACATCGTCGTTGACTACCTGGAGAGTGAAGGGATTGCGCGTATGGCGTGGCTAGCTTATTCACCTGACCTTAATCCCATTGAAAATCTTTGGGATGCCCTCGGCCGTGCTGTATCTTCATGTTTCCCACCTCCAGCCACTCTTATTGAGCTGAAAACTGCTTTACAAGAAGAATGGTGATTGCTTAATTCTGCGGTGGTTGACTACCTAATTGAAAGCATGGTCAGAAGGTGTACACTTTGCGTACAGATGAGGGGGGATTACATACCCTATTAATGTCCTTTTTTTCATTTTATGCGGTTTAATTTCACTTTATACATAATTCTGCTTAAGTCTCCAGTATGACTTTAACTGATAACTTACAAAAATTTAATACTGTTTTCCTTTTTGTATATAATTATTAATTTAGTTTTATGTATAAATATATATGCTACTTTACAGCCAAATTTTGTGTCAATCAAAGCAGTATTTGTTTTTTATTTGCATTTTTCATCTTCGTGCTTAACTTTTGGAAGTTAGTGTATATTGATAATTACTTTTATTCGACGGGTAAAAGGAAGACGTGTTTTCGTGGTATTCTTAAACAAAGTTAGAGATTTTCCAGGTGAAAGAAAAATATGGAAAACAACCACCGTGTGTTGATAAAAAAAATGAGTATTTACACTTTCTGGAAGCCTCATCAATAGTTCCGTTAGGGCTTTTCTTACATTCACTATAGAGATTCCAGAAGCATAAACATGTAAGAATATCTGATCTGCGCAATCACGCGGGCTGGGTGTTAATGAGATAATTATTTTTGTTGTTTATTTTTACTTTCTCTTGCCAATATGCAATCGTCGTTGGATTTCATCGAAAGAGAATCTGAATGAAAATTTTTGCCGAAAATTTAAGAATATGAAAGTGACTCTTGTACGGATTTATATCTATCAGTGATGAAGATGATGAGGAAATCTAACGAAAATGACAATACATTTATGTAACGCACGAGGAAAACATTTTTATTCCTAGGAACATTTCGAGCAATTTCACAAAATCTTATTATTTTAATTTTAATTTTCCTATTTTTTTTCAAGTTTTTGTAACTCCGGCCTTTTTTAAACTTTACTTTTGTAATTTTAAACAATCCCAATAAAAGAAAATCTTCCTTAATATGTTTCCTGTGCTAGTTAAAATGGTAGCATATTTAAATGAGTTATGTATCCCCATGATGTTAGAATGGGATTTTAACCTTTACATAGCTTGTACCTACTAGTGTTTGCATGGTACGTAAGGGCTTAAGACAAAATTGTAGGAGAATTCTGATAGCAATACAATGTATGAGAAATCTCCTGATTCACACACATGACACGTTATATACAAACACACATTCATGTGATGTAAATGAAAGACAATTTTTAAATAACATATTTATTTCCAGCAAGAAAAAAACTACTCATGTCACTCTTCCATGTATGTCTCGTTCGATGTACTTGGTATATCAAGTACAATGTGTAAGCATTCCATAGTTATCTAAAAAAAGATGGTATCTCAAACTCGTGACCGACGTTATCGAGTTGGGGGTTGAGTCCTCCTGCCCATGAACATGCACTGTGTAGAAGGAAGGATACACATTAAAAATGTAAAGACTCCAGTTTTCCCATGTGCTTGGTGTGAAAATTAGAAGAGTGAGGTACTAACTTTGGTTTAATTCTCGTCTTTTCGCCAAAGTTGAGGTCTGTTAGCAATAGCTCTAATTCAGCATTAAGGGGATGGTGGACCTCAAAATCTCAAAATTTGGTCAAAATTGCGATTTTTATTTTTTAGACTAATAATATTCTATTTATTTCAGAGAATGATTCTGTCGAAGAATTTTTTCATTTTGACTAATTATTACTGAGTTATGAGTAATCTAAGAATTAAACATGGCGCCATCGACTATTTAAATGGGCGTGGCCCTGTCATTTGAACGTAAACAAGAACTATTCATATTTAGTTTCTAGCATATGCTTAGCCTCAATTATTATTTTTTTCATCGCATATTTTATGAAGAAGGATTCTGATAGGAACTTCAACTTCTACTTCTGCTTTGTTTGTTTACATCGTATTAGCGCGCTTGTTTCACATCTGTTATAACACAGCATACTTAGTCGTTTCGGACGTAATTGTAGGTCTATTTTTTTCAAAGTTTTCCTTTCTTTCATTTGAATACTCAATTATAATTTTCTTGATAATTTAATCATTCCAACAGTATTTGAACAATGCACAGAATTAGTTCTCGATATCATGTTCCAAAAGGAAGGCCATCAAAACGTAAAATGCAGGCTTTGCTAAAAGCAAAGAAGAGATGGGCCTCTGGAGAAATAGAACTGGAGCATCAAAGTTTACATGTGAAAATGACCCTGATGAAAGTGGTAATGTGTCCTCTTAAAGTGGTAATGTGTCCTCTGTGTCCTCCACTTACCCATTAAATTCTAGTGAACTGAATGCAGCAACAGAAAGAAAGCTGTCTCTTCTAAGCTCACACACTTTTGCAGAACATGTGATAAATGAACAAAATGATCCAACTTATGTATTAGTTGATACAAATGTATGGAAGAATTTACTGTCAACTGTAAAGTGCCCTGAATGTGATATGAATAATTTAAATATTATAAAAACAACGCAGCTGGGTATGGCATCAAAACTAGAATTGGTTTGCTCTAGTTGTGAGGCAGTATTGAATTCCTCATTTTCAAGTGCAGGTGTAAAAGACAAAAATTTTTTTGACATTAACAAAAAAATGGTTACCTCTTTTTTAAGACTTGGGAAAGGTTACGCAGGATTGGAACTATTTTCATTAGTGACTGCTATGAATACAATGGACAAAAAATCTTTTTCAAAGCACATTAAAATTTTGTCCAAAGAAAATAGAGAGGTGAATCATCAGATCCTCGAAGTTCCGAGAAATATAGTTAGGAAGCAACATCTTGAATTGAACAATGAAGGTAAGGAAACTGGTGTTTTAGATATAACTGTGTCATTTGATGGATCTTGGCAAAAGCAGGGATATAAATCACTGTACGGGATAGGAGTTGTAATTTATTTATTGACAGGCTTAGTAATAGATTATGAAATACTGTCAAAGTATTGTACGGAATGTACTGCTGCAGTAAGAGACCTTTCGAGGGATAGTCCAGATTTTGCAATTTGGTATGAAGGTCACAAATATGAATGTCAGATAAATCATACAGGTTCCTCGTCTAGTATGGAAATGGAAGCTGCTGCAATTTTGTGGCAAAGATCCATCAAGGAGTGCAATATGTGCTACACTTGCAAACTATCAGACGGAGATTCAAAAACATTCCAACGTCTGATATCGCTGAACATTTACGGAAAAGATAAACAAATTAAAAAAAGAAGAATGTATCAACCATATTTCAAAACGCTTAAGAACTGGTTTACGCAGCAAGGTGAAAGAGTGGCGAAGCAAAGGTGTTTGTATTGGAGGCAAAAAGGTTGGTAGTTTAAAAGAAACCACAATAGTTAAGTTAACTAACTTTTACAGAAAAGCCATTAAAGATAATTGCGATGACGTAGAAAAAATGAAAAGTGCAATATATGCCACACTTTATCAATGTTCCTCCACAGACACCAAACCGAAACACAACAAATGTCCTGATGGCAAACTTTCTTGGTGTTTTTATAAAAGAGCTTTGGCGAATGGAGAATCCCCTCAAAGTCATTCAGTTATGAAGACAAAATTAACTGAGGAGGTTGTTGCGAAGATTCTCCCTGTGTACCAGAGATTAGCAAACGAGATATTGAGATATTGTCCCGGTGTACTTCAGATAAAAGTCAAAATGCAAATGAATGTTTGCACGGTGTTATCTGGAGTCACTGCAAAAAAGAAAGTTTCCAATCAAAGAAAAGATTGGAAATATGTGTTGTAACAGCAGTAAGTGAGTTTAATTTTGGATCCCTATTTACCTTGAGAAACGTGCATCAAAACACTTCCATCCCCTCGATGCAAATTAGTGAAATGAGAGATGACCGCCGATTAATGCAAAGTAGAATTAAAACTTTTCAAACTGCAAGAGACAAAAGAATTAAGAAGCGAAAAATCTCTAATACAATAGAAAACAAAAATATAAAATCTGAAGGATTATAATATTGTGCTGGTAAATTTTAAGTGAATGTCTTGCTACGCACGCTATGTTTTTTTATAAATATCAGCTTTGCGGATGCTATAACTTGAATTATTCAATTTATAACTAAATATAATAAATTTTAAAATATTTATTAGATTTCTACTGTAATAATCTCTTATGTGTTTGATTTTCATGTAAGGGTAAGTAATTATGTAAAATTTTGTTTTATTATTTAATATTACACAAATAAATGTTTAAAATGTGTTTTTCTCAGTTCGTGAATTTTCTCTTTTCATGATTACGTGTAATGCTCCTTGCGTTTCATATTACATCGTATCTCTTTAAAATGTTCACAAGTTATAAGAAATGATATAATTCACAAATTTGTGCATTGGTTTTGTTAAAAATTTAACGGATTATATTTTACGTTGTTTTGATTACGTTGAATGTGTGATAATTTGTGAAATATTTCATATAGTATAGAAAATGTATCTTTTTTTCATCAAATTTTATTCTGAATTTAAAATCCATGCACAGATATATTTAGTTATAGTTCATATACATATAAAACAAAAATTAAGAAAATATCTTAAACACTAACGAACAAGAAGCATTTTAAAAAAAAGTTTTAAAAAATTAAAAAGTTTTTGAAAAAGCAAATTATAATTTTTTTTTTTTTAAAAATATTTAAATTGTGAATTATAGTGATCATCTACTATATTGATTCCAATTTCAGCTAATTAAAATAACAATTTAAGAAATTAATTTCAAAGGTCCACCGTCCCCTTAAAGTATATTTAAGCATATTAATTTGTTTATCTGCAGCTTATTTGTATAGAAGGAAAGAAGTTTTTATTTCTTTACAAAACCTCAACTTTTTGAATCAAATTCTTTCTGCGCTATTGAATTTTCTGATATGAGAAAAACATGTTTCTCTCACAAATGCGTCTACAATTTAAGCGTTTTCTTCTGACAGTTACATTTCGTGAACCTACACTTGAACTCGTCTGTTCAAATTATACTTCATGCTTAAATGTGATCGACATACTCATATATCTTTCATTGAATCATGATACTTGCTCCATACTATCCTACACATAGAGGATAGAAGCTTCAGAGTTTAATTCCAGTTGACCACGGACAGTGTGTTACGCGAAGCGTAGTTCTTCGATGATGCATTTAACGAGTGGTAACTCATTCGCAGAACCGTTTCGCTCAGATGTTTTCAATGGTACGAGCTTGGTCTCTTATGCCTGACCTAAACATAGCGGCAGTTGTTCGAAAAATATCATTGTATTCGAAAGTACGCAATCTACACTCACTTCCAAAAGTTAAGCACGAAGATGTCAAATGCAAAAACAATCAACAAAGACTGCTTTGTTTGAAGCAAAATTTGGCAGTAAAGTAGCATATATATTTATACATAAAACAAAATCAATAATTATATACAGAAATGAAAATAATAGTAAATTTTTGTATGTTTTCAGATAATGTCATACTAAAGACTTAAACAGAATTATGTATAAAGTGAAAATAAACAGCATAAAATGAAAAAAAGGACATGAATAGGGTATTTGATCCCCCTCATCTGTATGCAAAGTTTACACCTTCTGACCATGCTTTCAATTAGGTGGTCAACCACCGCAGAATTAAGCAATCGCCATTCTTCTTGTACAGCAGTTTCCAGCTCAATAAGAGTGGCTGGAGGTGGGAAACGTGAAGATACAGCACGGCCGAGAGCATCCCAAAGATTTTCAATGGGATTAAGGTCGGACGAATATGCTGGCCACGCCATATGCGCAATCCCTTCACACTCTAGGTAGTCAACGACGATGTCAGCTCTATGGGGATATGCGTTATCGTCCATTAAAGCAAAAGTAGGGCCAACTGCTGCAGCGTAAAATCTCACAATAGGTTCTAGGACTTCATCTTGATACCGGACAGCCGTTACAGATCCCCGTTTAAAGATGTGCAGGTCGGTGAGGTATCCTAATTAAATCCCTGCCCAAACCATAATGCTTCCATCTCGGAATGCTTGATGCCCGGTGATGTTTTGAGGCTCATTGCGTGTTCCTTGGTTACGCCATATCCATATACGCTTGTCATCTCGCTATAAAGCAAATCTTGACTGATCAGTATACATGATATTGCCCCAGTCAGACACAGCCCAATTGCCATATTCCAGGCACCACATTAATCGTTTCCTCTTGATTCGACAGATAGATGAACACAAACTCGAGGTACCCAAGAATACAGTCCATTCATAACTAATCTTCGGCGTACAGTAGCTCCAGATATAGCCTTACCAATGGACACTGTATCCATAGATGTCACACGTGTGGAGGTCGTTCTGCGAGTCCGCTTGGCTACAATAGCAATACACGATCTTTCGCGGGGGTTGTAACCCTTGGTCGACTGCCTGTCTGTGTGGTTTGAAATTGCTTCCATAAACGTGAAATTAAAGAATCATGAACGTTGAAGAAAAGAGCAACATCTGTGATCTTCTGTCCTGCTTCAATGCGCCCCACCAGCACACCAGCGCTCAGAATCTTCCATTCGTTTTCTGGAAGTTATAGAAATACGCATGTCTCTTGAAATCAAATTGTACGAAAGTTTTAACCACCTTCTATCAGCATTTACAATCAACTTCTGTAACCCTTTATAAAACTGGCTTCTTGTAAGACTGCTCTTTTTGCATATTTCTTGACATGAAAGCACGATTGTCGGTTACCTAACATATTTGCATACTTCTATCTACCTCTGCAGCGAATTGCATCCTTTTCAATTCTGGTTATCTTCCGGAAATTAGCATTTTTCTCTCCATGGTTAACTTTTGAAATTGAGGTTATAAAGTATGTTTTATATATATATATATAAGTTTGGAGACGCCAAGTTGCTTAGCATTTGTTTGGCAGCACTCAATAGTGGACGTTTTCATTGAATTTGTGAAAATGGAGAAAATTTGTCCTCGTTATGTGATTCAGAGCTTTTATTTCAAAGGCTTCAGCCCAAACAATATAAAAAACGAACTAGATTCTACCCTGGTTGAGTCTGCTCCATCGTTTACAACAATAAATTATTGGGATGCAGAGTTTAAACGAGGCCGTACTAGCTGCCAAGACGAGCATCTCAGTGGTTGAAGAATTGCGATGTCGTCTCCAGAAATGGTGAAAAGAATCCACAAATTGGTACTGAGTGATCATCAACAGAAAGTGCGCGAGCGAGCAGATATAGTAGAAATTTCAAAAAGTGTGGTACGTTGCATATTTTCGAAACATTTGGACATGAGAAAGCTGTGTGCAAGATGGGTGCCGCATTTGCTCCCACTCGAGCAAAAACAGTGTCTTGAAGATGTTTCAATAGAGTGTTTAGCTAAGTTTAACAGCAACAAAACAGATACATGGGACTATCACTTCACAATCGAGACAAAAGTACAGTCGAAACAATGGAATGTAAAGAAGCTGCTCCAAAGAAGGCGAATACCATTCTGTCCTCAGGTAAGAACATGGCGTTGGTTTTTTAGGATGCGCGTGAAATAATTTCCATTGACTACCTTGAAAATGGAAAACCATCAACGACGAGTATTGCTCAAACTTATTGCAACGTTTGGGCGAAGAAATCAAGCAAAAACAGCCGCATTTGGCGAAGAAGAAACTGTTGTTTCATCAAGACACTGCACCTACTCACAAATCCGTTATTGAAATGACCAATATCAATAAATTAAAGTTTGAATTTCTATCTCATGCAACCTATTCACCAAATTTCGTCCCCTCTGATTATTTTCTATTCCCAAACTTGGAAAAACGACTTACGGTGGTATTCTTAATCGCGAGTTATTGAAAAGAAAACCCACGGATTGGGTAACCCCCGCTCGAAGGTAACTCTCGGGTAATTCTCGTTTCTTATTCTCCAACTGACGATTACCGGATCCGTAAGTTATGCGTGGGCCATATGTTAAAGTCATTGTGATTGGACACTGATAATCACGTGACATATTGCTTACATTTTGCGTTGTATCTTGGCGCGAAACATTCGATCAGCTGTTTTTAACACGCTGCTATAAGTTTCACTTTTTTTTCTCTTGTTTCTCTTGTTTTGTTCTGCTACTATGTCGAAAAGCAACTTTTCAGTTCAGGAGATGGAATTATTATTTAATCTTGTCGAAAAATACAAGCAAATAATAAACTGCAAAATTACTAATGCAGTTTTTAATAAAAAGAAAAAAGAAGTATGGAATAGTTTGACAACAGATTTCAATGCAGCCAGCCTATGTAAACGAAGTCGACAGCATCTTCAGAATAAATTTAAAAACATGAAAAAGGAGTCTAAAAAAAGAAGCTCTGATAAAGTCGAAATGCTTAAAACTGGTGAAGGAACCCCTAATTTACTGTCTACATCATTAGATGAAGGGCTCGCTGCTATGTGTGCACTAATCGAACCATTGTTATGCAGATTCGATTGTGATCACGAGTATGAGACCGCTGTTTCATCAGGAACTCAGGGTAAAATGTAAATGAATTTATTATTTTTTTTTTTATTTAGCCTTTAATTTAAATTTTCTGTTTTATTTGGAATAGATTTTTTTGACAGGGATTTGTGTAAGTTTTATTATATAAAAGAACTCCGATACAAATCAAAATGATCACATTATGAAATGTTGAGTAAAAGAATCGATAATAAGTAAATATTGATCCACATAACGGTCTGAGCACCTTTCCCAGCCGACAAATTGAGTAAATAACCAATTAAAATTAATAAGGAATAGATACTTTTAACAAAAATCAAATGTCTATTTTCAGCTTTGACATTATGAATTATTTGTTGTTACATTGTGCTCTACATTTTAAATATTCTGATGTGATGCTGCCTGAAAATGTGGCTATCAATAGTGTGTTTGAGGGCTAAGATTCTTATTATTAATATGTGGGGCACATGGTATTAATAAAGATGGTAATATTATTAGAAAATGTGTTTTGCTTTTGAAATGTTATACAATGAAAATTCAAAACTCGTATCATTTTTTTAAAATATAAATTGAAATTTTAATTTCAATTTATATTTTGATTGTATACAAGTATGAATATCCTAATCTATTTTTCTTTTTGATTCAAAATTTTTCCGAAACCCTTTGGTAGGTTAAAATAGAATGTTTATTATGTATATAATCATTAATTTAAATAATTTCTGATATCTAATAATTATTCTTAATTCACGATTTCTATAAAATCGTAGAATGAAAAATCCAGTTTCTTTTGTGAAGAATAAATTTTTTAATTGAATATTAGGCCCCATTAAAAGTCACATTTGTCATAATGGACAGGTATCGCTAATTCCGACGGCATCATTTTTCTCTCTGATTGTAGGTCAGCTCTTGAGGCCATCATGAAATTAAAAATGGGACTCACCCAAGAAATAAACTCTCGTTTACTTTCCATTGGTGCATTGGGCAAATCATGCACCCTCCAGTGGATCCCGACTCATGTTGACATCGAAAGGAACGAGATGGCCGATTTCCTTGCCAATGAAGCCAGAACCCTTGAACCTGTAACTTCTTCGACTACGGTCATTGATGCCAACGCAGTCGCAAAACAGAAGCTCTGCTCAAACCTACGAAAAAAAATTCTCGCTGCCAGAATTGAATTATAGCCGAGAAATTACAACAGCAATAACCACACTAAGGACAAAACATTTTAAGGGCATGAAGATTCTGCCTGATGGATCCAGATCATATGTGGAATGCAGTCATTGCCCAGGCAAGCAACTGGAACCCAAACATCTTTTTAACTGTCCTTCCATTCTTGGTGCACTTTTAAAAATAGACAATGACTACAGCATGGACATCCTGTACTCGGATCGTGCCATGGATGTTGCCACGGCAGTGATTCACGCCTTTGGCAATATTTGACTCATTTCTATATATCTTTATTTTGTCATATACACCTTTGCACTTTGTCATACACAACGGCAACACCAACAACAAGTCACATTTGTCTAAAAGAGAACATGTTACTGAATCTTTTCCAATTCCATCTAACAAAAATAATTATACTATTGGTATTAACCTGATTTTATTTGTCACAAAACATTATATATACACACACATTTATCAATATTTTACAATATAGAACAGAAAACAAATGTTACATATACAAAATATTTACAATTTTTCAGTAAGAGTTTTAGCTCTAACCGAGCAGCGTAGTTGGTTAAAAAGTGGTAGTCCGCTTATCTCTGGTGGCGAAATCCGCGAGTTACCCTCCGAAATCGGCGGGTAGAATCGGCGAGTTACCTTTGGATGAATAATCAGTGGATTTGGCGCGATCCGCAGTTGAGAAAAATGATGCTTCGCCAATCTTCGAGTTACCTCCGGTTTGGGGATAACTCGAGGTTAACTCGGGATTGAGAATACGGCCGTTTGTGGTCAAATAAGTTCCAACGGTGAAGAAGTGAAGTTGGGAGTTTATCGCTAGTTTGTGGAGCATGACAGTTGTTTTTATAAAAAGGGTATTGAACTTACAGAATATCGCTGAGAAAAGTATATTATGTTAAAGTATTAAAAGTATATTATCACTGAGAAAGTAAAAGAAAATTATGTTTAAAAATAAATATATTTTTTTTACAAAATTTTTATGTTTTCTTTGTTGGGTGGGTACTTCTAAGGCCACCTTTGTATGAGACAGGGATGTGTTCAATAATTTCCTTCAAGTATACTCATGGTGGTTAGCCTAGTGGTCAAGATCACGGATTCGTGGCTGGAATATCCTGACTTCAAGCTCAGTGCTGCTGAAGACCCCATGTAGAAGGGGCTACTGCAAGTTAAATCTGTCGCTCAATGCCCTCCCGTTGGTGTGGTATTGTAGTTAGGAGAGGAGGTTTTCCTGATCAAGCGTAGTCCTCCTGACTTGGCTATGACTCGAAATTACGATGTCT
The DNA here is from genome assembly GCA_019973975.1 of Trichonephila clavata. Classification (NCBI taxonomy): domain Eukaryota; kingdom Metazoa; phylum Arthropoda; class Arachnida; order Araneae; family Nephilidae; genus Trichonephila; species Trichonephila clavata. The sequence continues at coordinate 85,250 of BMAO01020264.1, forward strand.
GTAGCCAACAGCCATCATGCAGCTTTATAATGGTGCTTAAATAAAAATTCACTCACTTATAAAGTGAGCGTGATAAAGTAATAAATTATAAAATAACTGTTGTCACACACATTGTAATCCTATATAAAATATGATAACCCATCTATTAGTAAACATGTCAAAATGAAATAGATAATAAAAAGAAGAAAAATATTGAGAAGAATGCATTCTTATTTTTCAGAGCTTCATTTACCATGTAGAAACCCTTACCGAATATTCCCACTTTATCCAATGCGTGGTTTTCTTCCCCACCCTGTACCGCCAAAAGGTGTATCACACTTCCTGCTTGCTGACTGTCTACGGAATCCCTATGTCCATCATCATTTTCTGCTACTCTCGCATCCTGTGGAAAATCTCCAGAAGGTCGAGAAATTTGGATGGTAAATATATTTCTTTCTTTTTCCCCTTCCTTTCATTTGGAAAACGTTTTCGATGCATTGATTTGTGTGTGATAAATGTATGATTAAATATGTATGCGTGTCGCATATCTATAAGATGTACATTTTCGAAATTGTTAACTCTGAAACTGTTTTTGTAAACTTGTATAGTATATTTTTTATTGAGAACATTTATAAACCCGGTGCACCACATGGGGCCTTACAACACTAAGGAAAGAAGAAAGGATTACAACACAAACATCCATGCCTTCACCGAGACTCGATCCCAGTCCCTAAGGCACCGTTGTCAGCGTCAATAACCACTATACCAGATGGGCGGCTTTATAGCATTTTCATTTTTTTTTAAATGTGCATATACGGACTGTACAAAATTACAAAATCCAAATATGTATTTCGGACATCATAAAGGCAAAGCATCTTATGTTCTCAGAACTTTAAAAAGTGTCTCAAAACCTTGTTGAGATAAGCATATTATTCTTGAATTCCTGAACTTCCATGAGCTGTTTCTAAAGACTAAATCTCTTATATTCATTTCCTTGTTGTTTAAATTTTTAATTTATTCTTTGGATCCCATGTTAATTCATGCTATGTCTTTCTCTAAATGTCGGTTCTTTTTTTATTATTTATCAGTGTTCTTATTTGATACTTGAGCTAATCTAGATATTAGAATTGCTCCTTCCAATATAAAACCATGCATAACAACAACACACATTAGTCCTTACTAATATTCTCTCACAGATAAATCTAATAATTATTGTAAATAGTGTTTTTTATCTAATTCAAATTTATATACTTAGTATCAAACAAGAATTGCTGGAGACACATTCCGAGTTCGATAAATAAATTTTGACTACTTTGGAAACCCTTTTTAATTACTTGTAAAATTGTGTTTTATTTGAAGTATAATTTCAAAATAACAATATATTCGTAGAAATTGCTTGAACAATTTTATTTCCTTTCATTTTTTTAGAAATAAACTGCTATAATTTAACCAAACTTCTACAATTTAAATTATTTTTTCTATAATTTAAACAATTAAATAATTTTAATATTCATTTGAAAAGTAGATTACTTAAATCTGCTTTCATTCAAACCACAGAAGCAAATTTTAAATATTTTAATAATAAATTAATTTTTAAAGATTATTTATGAAGGAAATTGTAAAAGATAACAGAACAAGTCTTTATTATTATTTCTGGGTCGTGGGTATCCTAGTGGTTAGAGCATCAGACGCAAGACCGGAAGGCCTGGATTCGATCTCCGATGTCACCAAATATCCTCCAATACACATGGAACACGTGCTCGTTAAATCAGTGGGTCTGAATGTCTTGTGGACGATCGTAACAGCAGCCACGGGTGCAGGGGGCTGGAGAGTAGTTCCCTCCACTCCAGTTCCATGCCTTACGCCGTCTATCGTATATGAACCGAGCCCAATCGTACTGTCAGCTGCACTGCGCTTAAAGCTAAAAGCTAACGACAGGCGTACCCCACGCCCACGATAAATTTTGTGAGCCTCGATCTGACACCATCAGACATATGGCATTAGAAACAAAACACAACTTTTTTATTCTTCAGAAGTTTCCCTTGAAAAAATAAAAAACGCATAATAATAATAATAATAATAGTAATAATTTTTAAAAATATATAAAAAAATTATCAAACTTAAAGGAATTTAATTTATTACACTTCACTTAATTAAAATGACATAATATATCAACCATATTAAAAATATTGTACTAAGAAATTTTAATATATGAGCGTACATATATAGAGGTTGTCTTAGGTTTTAACTGTGTTTTGTGTGTATTTATGAATATTATATATTATATATAATATATATATATATATATATTATATATATATTATATATATATGTGTGTGTGTGTGTGTGTGTGTGTGTGTGTGTGTAGTACAGGATGTCCTAAAATGATGTACAAACTTGAAAGGAAGGTAGAGAACATCTTGTGGACCCCTTATTAAATCAGAAAATATGGTTGAAAAGCGATAGGTAGTGCTGTACGCAATCTCTGAATGTCAGCAAGTGTAGTTTCATCATTTCAGACACGGGCAGTGTGCAATGGACATGAATCGTTATACGAACGCCGAGTTGACGGATATCCACTCCATGTACGGTCTAGACAACGGAAATGGACGTGCCACTGTTAAGTTAACAAACGTGTTGTACTTGACAAATGGTGCATACATTGAAATCGTACAATAAAGCATTGTAAAAGAAACGTTTTTGTATTTTCTTGAAGAAACAGAAAAAAACACGTGTGAATATATTTGTTTATTTGTAATTACAAATTGAAAGTACAACTATATACTGTTCAAATATCCGGTATGTTCTTCAACTTAGCACTTATGTATTTATTTTCAAAATACGCTTGGACATTTTGAAAATTTATATTAGACAATCCATTAAATACAATATTATATCAAGTACGATTTCCATTCTACAAATTTCTTGATCAAAATTATTCACAGTTCTTTCAATGATTATGCATTAATATTCTTAATTTTATGTATTGTTGAACAGTAGTATTAGATGTAACCAATATATTAAATGAATTATTCAATTCAATTAAAATTGAAATTCAATGTAAAGTAGAGGATGTAAAATTTTTGGGTTTAAACTAACCAAAATTTAATTTGATTAGTTTAAAGAAGGTACGGGCATGAAGTCAATTGCAATGCCCGTGAACCTCCAAGACATTTGAAGTTACCAACTTTACAAAATTCTAAGAAATGCACACTAAAAGATATATTTATGGAACACCGGTGCCAGCTAAACTGGAGATTGGATTAATCCCTCGATTTCCCAACCGATGCGACTGTATTTACTTAAGCAAATATTTCGATAATGTGTAAAGGACCCACGTACCTTCATTGAAACTGAATGATGACGTTTAACACGTTCACTGCCACTGTAGTCTGCCATGCTAGACGTAGAAAGGAATATTTCCCCACGCGTCTATTGAAGAGGAAAATGAATGTTCATGATCAACTATTCTCGCTAAAGCTTGGGATTGGCTATTAAGACATTATCCCCTCCCCGCTTCCATATGATTGGGTTCTCGTGTTAATGTCATGTCCCGTAATGCCGCGGAACTCGGCAGCAAACAAGTAAAAAGTGCGTACGACGGTTTCAGATCCATCGGCTGACGTATGTTCTGTGTTCGCTGTATTGGATACGTACAAGCTCCGCGGTCTAATAGGTAGCTGATCATAGTTGTTCAAACATTCAACCATTTTGTGTTTTTTGTGGTTTTATAGCAAAATAGTAATCTGTCCAAGAGGAGTATAATGTCAAAAATAAAAATTTAAGAAAATAATGCATACACGTTTAATACAGAATGGCCACACCTAAGTCACTGGGTGGACCTGAACACCCTAAAACCATTAGAAGTACCAGTACCTTGGAAAAAGTCACCTCACATATATAAGAAGAATTATAAAAGAACAATTAAAAATATGAGGCACGATGCAATAAATGAGTTTGAAAGTTATCAGCAAGTTCAGAAATTTGTTTGGAAATACGATTCGGCTGACACCTGTGACGGATCTATACGCGACCTTCAACTAACAAATCATTTTGGGTATTCGTTTTGGGCCAGCAAATTTTAACCACTCTTCTCCTAAAAGAAAGAAACGTGATATGCAAGTAAAGTTTTTATATATATATTCCTCCTTTGTGAGTTTAAAAGTTAGTGAATTGTGAGTGGATCAGGAGTGAAGTGAAGAGCCAGTGAATTGGCAGTGAAGGGGAATAAGTAAACAAAAATAAGAAAGGCATAAGTTTAGCAAACAAGAGGTGACAATGTAGTTACAAGGTGAAGGCTTACTAGAATTAGTTTAAGTCCTTGTAAAAGATTATACCCTTGAAGTTTTAGAGTCTAGTTGGTTTGTGTAGAAGACTTCATTATATATATTATATATATATATTCCTTATAATGAATTTAGATTTCCTATCCATTATTTCCAATTGGTATTTGCTCGGGTATTATTAACAAAAAAAGGGGGGAAGGTTGGCTGGCCAAAAAACATGTTCAACCCCACTTTTATACAGAAGGATTTTTTAAGAAAATTTTATGTATACTAGCTGTCCTAAGTCAGCAATGTTGATAATACTGAAGCATCCATTCTTTTGTATTTTGCTCTGTTGTTTCAATCTTTCATATCTCCTTCTAAATTCTGTTGTATTGTTATCTGGCAATTGATATTCTTTTGTGTATTGATCATGTGGTTCATCTCTCTCTTGTAGAGAAATTTTGATTATATATATATATATATATATATATATATATATAAGTTCAAGTACTGTCGCCTTATATTAAGTTAATGTTTAGAGTGTTAAAGTAGTTCTGAGGACATTAAATATGTAAGCTCTGTGTAAAGTTATATTAAGGAGAAGAGCCGCAGTATTGAACATATTCTCCTCAAACGCGAATCTCGTCTCTTCTCTCTATTGCTTGTTGATTTATCCTGTTTAAAGTGTAATTTGTGTCTGAGTTGATTATAGTGATACATAAAATAATTGGAATTTATCCTTTAATTCCTTCCACACCTTTAGCTGGGTCACAGGGTAGAAGGAATGTAAACTCGTTTCACTGGCTTCCAATGACCCAGATTGGAAACGGTGCTCATTGTAGGATCTTGCCGGCGTTATTTTTTTCAGACATGGATAATGTATCGGGGTTCCTCGCAAATATTGATGATAACAAAGCGTACCTGCAAATTTGGTATGTGCCTACCTGAAAGGTTATTTCATAGGACGGGTGCCAGATTCGTTTGAAGTTATTTGGTATTCATTGGTGCTGGGCGAGACCACTGACTTTGCGACATTTAAAAGAAAATTAACTGATAGTTTTCCAGTAGTGTGAAATAGATCAGAATTAGAGACTCAGTTTTTTTCATCGAAACTGTATATAGGGCAGGCTCC
>BMAO01020265.1:0-29279 GCA_019973975.1 Trichonephila clavata
TTTGAAATGTTCTTGAAACACTTAATTAGATCACATCAACTGTCATAGTTATATCTCTCAAGGTTATAGATGTGTGATTGAGAGCGATTTATTTTAGAAGGGTTCATCGGAGTAATATCAATCTATCTTTGAACAAGTAAAAGTAACACGTATTAAACAGAACGCAAAATTGACATTACCAACTGTCTCACTGAAAGGCTCACAACTGAGCTCCTTATACCTTAAAATGAATTAATTATAGTCAAAGTCAATCTGTGCTACACTACCTAAAGACAGATATAATAGGTTTGAGGTGGTTCAGGACATCACTAGTAATCACATACTAGCTCAAACAAGAAAAGCATGTCTGTCACAAAAAATTCGAACAGTATAGTATCTCTGTAATAAGTCTAGTAAGTAAATCAGTAGAATATTTAAAATTCTCTAAAAATTAAAATCTAATACACAAAGTGACTAGACATATCCAATTATAACGACTTCTAAGAAACTTAAGGCTCTCTAGAGGCTAATCATGAAATCCTAATTATACTAGCTATTTTTAACTTTTATTCTGAGAAATATTGAGAGAAGTAAAATGTTAATGTTTGGGGAGAGGCAAGTTTACACAATCTCGAAAAGCTTAAATTTTAATTGCTCTCTCCCATCTTTAACACATTAAGAAAATTAGATTTGCATGCGGAGCTGTATAAGTAAGAAGAAATAATTGAAAGACTTGCGATGCTAAAGAATGGTATTAAGTTTGATTAAAATTATACAGTTAAAGATATATGATATCCGAGCTTTTAAAAATCGTTCAGAGCTAAGTACCGAAAAATTATTTTAAAATCAAATGCAACAGAATATTTTTATAGGTGATTATCTTTGAATATTTTAAACATACAATAAAATATCTAAACTTTAAATCTAAAGCAAAGTATGAGGATATTATTTAAAGAACGCAAAGAAATACTTTTGAGAATATTTCTAATTGGAAATTTGCTTAGGAAAATGTTGAAAGATTGTTTTACGAAACACTTAAAACAAGTTTAGTACTCTATATTGCTTGTTCATTCTGTCAGATTTATTTTTAAAGGCACGTATACGGTTTTCAACGGTTGTGTAACAGTTTCATATTGGTTATATTTATTTCCGTAGAAGTTTCTTAAAAGCTCTTACATTTATTTCTACTTTTTTGTGTTCCTTTGATAATTTAATGCGTCTGGAATTATTTTTATTTATAACACTTAAGAAGGGAAAATACCCAAGGTTTTTTTGTATGTGTATTGCATTACCACCACTTTCTTTATTCTGGAATACATGTTTCATAAGAAAACAAACTATATTTCTCCACATACTGAATTCAAAGTTCTAAAATACACTGAAAATTAAATATATTAATATTGGTACAAAAATTAATATTTTATTTTTCACTCAAATTAAGCATTTTGTTTCTTGAGATGAATTATGTTTTGCTAAGATGAGAAACCAAATCTTGATTTAGTTTAAATTATCTTGATTTAGTACAAATTATCTTGATTTAGTATAAATTTTCAAATTTTTAAGGATTGATTGCAATTTTAAATTGAAAATGAGCATGCAAACTAATTTCATTTTGAATAATTCTTAAGAATATTTGTTTTAACTTTAAAGATTTTATAAAAGATTATTTTGTAAATTTAGAGCTATTTAACATAGAATTTTTTAACTATTATTCAAATTCCTGCGTCTTTTTTAAAGATCAACCAAACATTTACCTAAAACTTTAAGAATTTGAATGATAACAAATAAGTACTATGGGAAGCAGTTGGGTGCCAAAATCTTTAGTGAAAGATTTATGTTGGGCGTTAAGGTGCACAACAAAATATTTTAGCATTTAGAAGTACAATGAAGTAAGCATTTATGGAAAATTCGATAATTAGAAATGCAACGAAAATTAGATAACGGGGACATAGGTTTATCTCAATGTTCATGGTTAAGCAACTACACTTCGACTTTCTGTTTCTGGGAACGTTCTTCAGGGGCCTCTCTTTATATTCTTGTTTGTTATTGTGCCTATCAAAGATATATTAATTTCTAGTTAAATGGCAATACATGAGTCTAAGAAAATATTTTGAATAAAATGTTAATTACTTTTCCAAGCCAACTTATAAGAGAAGCAAATGTATAAATATTTCGTTTTATTGTCTGAAAATAAAACAAGTGAAGAGATTAATTGTTTAATACAAAAAGAAATTATCTGTAATTAATTTGAAAACATTGAATACCAAAAATTCCCATTGCATGGAACAAATGAAATTCTTCGTGGATTTATCTCAATATCATTTAATACAAGATTCTGTAAATCTTATTTAATTAAAGAAAAGCTCCAAAGTAACATGAATAAATCGAAAATATTTTGAACTAAATAAAATTCTGGTGTATCATAATCGTATAAAAGGTTATTCTAGGGAGCGTGGTTTCAATCTAGGACAATTTGCAATCGTCATTCCATGAAAGGATTAAAATACATTCTTATGTTACCTCTAGTATAATCTCGTCGATTGAATGTCTTGCCATCATTATAATCCTTCTGATAGAAGGTTAAAATTAAGCAACGTTAGACATCTTCCCATTTTAAAATTATCTTCTCGTCACACATTAATTTAGTGATTTCGCATTAATTTCTGATTCATGAATTCTCTTAATCTATTACACATTTACGTTACTTAACAAAATTGAATGTTTTTCTTGGATGAAAATAAAACTTCGAATTTTGAAAAAGATATAATTTTATATATGAACAACATTTGGCTCGCATTTCTCTATAACACCACAAGGTATTTTAAAAAATACGCAGATTCTTCTTAAATTTTCCTTCTTTAAACTCTATCTGTACAAACTTAACGCATCTTTTATCATTGAAAATATCATTTAATATTTATATCGTACATAAAATAAAGCAAAAAATAAAGACGGAATTATAAACTTCAAGTTTTATTGTTAAAAATGTGCTCCCCAAAAATGTTTTGTAACTTTAATTAATATGAAATTATAATACAGAGACGTCTTATATTATTTTGAATTAGAGTACTGATGAAAAAGAGTACTATTATGTTGACATTTTTTTTCTCATTTTATTTAGAAACAATTAATATTATTATTGGTAGAAATATTACTTCCCATTTTTAAGTCATTTAATTAAATAAGTACTTCATTTACTGATTAAATCTTTATGTGATAGGAAACCATTACATCATTTTTGTTCTAATCGCCATTGATTTGCTAAACTTAAGTTAAATTTTTATTTTGGCACGTATATTATATCTGTCATTTGTAAAAAAATTCAAGCTATTTTATGTAATATCTGTTTATATGATCAACAAATTTTCTAAGAGTGTGTGTGTATTTGTGAACTTTTAATTTTTAGACTTGTATTTTTCACTTAAATCGAAACAATACTGAAACCAAAGAAAAAATATTTTGCTGCATTTCAGAATTAATTTTCCGTTTAAAGAACACAAAATGAATATTTCTTTTCAGTACGTAACATTTATTTTTGTAATTCATGAATCTGACACAGACTTCTGTTCAAATTATTATAATGAATACAACATACATACCGTTTCATTTCTTCACTTTTTAGGTGGAAAAGAGAATATTTTTAAAATTATGCAAACATATTTCTTGAGAAAGATTTATTAAGAATTGAGAAATTTAAATTTTTATCAGAGAGTATATAAAAGCAAATACGCAAGTGTTTTTCTTTTTTTATTGTAATAAAACAGATATTCTTTTTACGATTAAATATTTATTCTCTGTTAAGTACTAAGTTATAAAATGCTCGAAGTTTTTATAAATTGTTTCAAATTGTAAACATACTGTTTGGAAAAACATACAACTAGTCTATAAAAATATAAGTTAACTTTTCTACATTTTTTTTTAATAAAGCAATAACATTATTGATAAAATGCTTCAAATTTTTTATCAGTTGTTTCAAATGATAAAATGCTCGTTGAGAAAACATGCAACTGATACATTAAAATAAGTTGGCTTTTCTACATTTTTTAATAAAGCAATAACAATATTGAACCCTTTTGTATATATTTGAAAATTGATGTCGAATTTTTCTGGTTATAAATAATGAAAGGAAAATAAAAAAATTAGACTGAAGATTCAAATAATGGAAATTTGACAAAGTCTGGTGTACAATTAAACTATAAAGATTGGTAAAGGTAGAAAATATTTAAATCTGAATGTATATTTCTTAGTGTGTAATATATTTTTAAATGAACATAAAAATAACCGAAAACTGTTTATTTACTCTTAGCTTAATTTTAGATTTTTATGAATACTAAACAGACCATTTCACTTCATAAATTTTACATTTGTTTCTGATGCACGGATGCCATGTGCTTCTCTTTATGTGAGACAATAATTTAAACTATATTTTTTTTAAAGAATTAAGTAATTGGTAAACATATGATAATTTATTTTAAAAGGAATTTACAAATTATTTGAATATTTTAAAGTTATAGAATCTAATGATGCATCTGTCTGCCTTTCAAAGTTAGGTTATATCAAAAATTAATACCCCTTAAATAATCATAATGCGGCTTTTGACAACAAAAACCTTTTTAAAACATGACAGAAATCACCATAATTCTTTTTTTTTTCATTCAAATTATCTATACTCTTTTTTGAAGAGAGAAATCTTTTTAAAGGTATTGAATGAGTAGGAAGTTTACTTAGTAAATTTTGGTGGTTAAAATCAGTTACACATGCAAGCATAAGTCAAAATTTTGCATTCTTGTAATTTTGTTTTTTAAAAAATGGTTTATTACAACATATCTTAAAATAATTACATAAATAGCTTGACCTGTCTCAATTTTCATCTTTTTATTTGATTTCGATATTTATTATTTATCTGTTGTTGTTGTCGTGTCCTTCCCGCAGGGAAGGAATGAGAGTTGCCATTGCCTGTGAGACAGATTGGACTTCTTAATGATAGATGGCGACACCACCTATCTCCACCTCCACATATTTGGCAGGGAACTGAAGGGGAGGGAAATATTCTCCAGCCCCCTGCACTCGTGGTTTCTGCTGCGACCGCCCACAAGACTTTCGGAACCACTGATTTAACGAGCACGTACTCCGTCTATACTCGGTGGTATTTAGTGGCATCGAGCCCAGGCCCTCAGGTCTGGAGTCCGATGCTCTAACCACTAGGCTACCCACGGCCCCTTATTATTTATTTAATTCAAATTTCGGAAAAAAATTATAGGCAAACATATAATCTAGTTCCTGTTACAGTTCGGAGCTTTTGCCATTCACCCCTAATGGAAAGACCATAAATTTTACTAACATAATTTGAATAAAAATGTAAGAAATACAAAATACTCTGAATAATATTTCAGATATTCTGATGCTTATAATTTTTTTGTATATGAAATATTTTTAAAAAGAGCTAAAAAAACTATAAGTTGTCATTTGCCATGAAAACTGAAGAAATTTTAATTTACATTTGGTAATTTAAAAAAAAAAAAAGAAAAGGTACCAGAGAAATGTTTAAGTCCTATACATTGACATCATGATAACTTAATTATACATTATTAAAATAATGATATATGAACAGCAAGGCTATTATGCAATCATTAGAGTAAAGTAGAAATCAGATTTCGAAAGCAAAGAATGATAAAGAAGAAAAGCATGGAATACTTTGCTAGATGTCTGTTGCTTACAGAGAAATTTTTTCTATTCAGATTTGATGCTCTAATTATGTTTACTCCATTATTTTGTTTGTTTCGAATTTGATATAAATTATCTTTTTTCTTCTGTTTTATCGTAAGTGCAATTTTCTTGTTTACTCTGGACTTTTGCTCGAATTCGTCAGGTTATTAATTTGTTAATGGGGAAAAAATCAGAAGTCGGTTCTCTTTCTTGAGAAATGTGAAATCATAAGTTTATTGTAAAACTGTGTAAATTAGCATTATATGTTTATCTCTTGTATTTACTTGCTTAAAATCATTTTTCAAATGTTAGTTAAAAATAAACAGAATCATTAATTTCAAAAATAATACTTCATTTAATTGATCATAAGGCACGATATAATTTGAAAACGTTGTAAAAAATTATTGAGTGAAAAAAATATCATAAGTAAAATATGAAGCAAAATAAACACTTGCATAAACAGTATATTTAATTCCCTATTACACGTATACAATTTAAATATTTAGTATGTAAAGTAAATTTTTTTTGTACTTTACATTTGTTTCAAAAGGGATATATATATATATATATATATATATATTACAAAAAAGATTTTAGAATTATTCTCTTGACATCAAAAATTAAAATTACCGTTAAGAAATGCCCAACATGTGAAAATTTTACCATTCATAAAAAGTGATAAGATATATAAATAATAAGGATTTCAACGCAGACGCGCTCATTGTATTCTCTTATAATGCTGTTGTGTATTACCTAGTATGAAGAGGAAACATACAAAATGTTATTTTAAAGAACTGGAATTGCTTTTTAATGCAGTTATTTTGCATGAGAAACTTCAGTACGTACCAGTCGCATATATTTCTATGTTCAATAAAAGTTGTTTAGCTGTTGTCTTATCCATCACCAGGCCAGTATTATGGTTTCGGGTGATGTTAGATTCTACTCTCACACCTCCATAATTGTAACTCTCAATGACCTACCTCCGAAGTTGGATTCTATTGTCCCCTCCCCCTTACCTTCAGAGCATACCTGTGTCACCTTTTAACAGAACAATGCGTGAACATACGTAGCATTCAATGTTTAAGATTTATTTGCCCGTCATACTGCCTGTTCAGACGTTCTGACGTCTTTGGAACACGTCTGCTCGATTATTGAAGAATGATTGGACCGATATACACCAGCTCATGCTACAGATCAACTTTGAAAATATCTTTAACTATATAGATAGGACTTCAACACTCTAATATAACACATCCAAAACATCTTTCATTGTATAGTAGGCTTAGCAGCGGTTATTACATACCATAGAAGCAGTACTTGATGCTGATTCCATCGTCTCTCGCATTGGCAGATATGTAAATTAATTTCTCCCTGGTATACTCTACATTACCTCTAATGATTGCGACTACGGAATATTTTGTCCTTCAGTCATCATCATGATGAACTTGTGGCCGGCATTGTTTCTGTCAAGTGTCGTGGGCTCGAATACAGAAAAGTACTTTTCCATACAGAAAAGAAGACCGATATACGTTCAAACTGTGGATGTTATAAGTCTTACGCTTTATAATTGTGTAGAATTTTGAAAAAAATTAATGTTAGATCAGGTTCCCTCCTTTTCCCTTAGTGGTGGCACAAAATTTACGATGTTTATCCCCAATACCTCTCATAATGATCCTAAGTACAATGGTAATAAGTATTCCCTTTTTACTGTTGCATCTTTAATAAATATTAAAAAGGAAATTTTCTTAAAGATTAATAGTGTTATGAGCTAAATTTATTTTAGAACTGCAGATACATGAAAATGAATTAACACTAATATTCAAATTTATGTAGATTTCCATTAAAACTTAAGAGTATAGTTTTTGATAGAGATTAAGTAAATTAATAATATGCTTTAAAATAAAATATGGTAAAGCTGTAAATACATATCCTGAAAAAAATCTAAAACCATAGTTGTAGTTTTTTTTAAAATTAGAACAGTAATAATTATTATTTTCAACGTAGATCTAAATTTAAATTATAATTTGTACTTGAAAAGTTATGAAACGATTTCAACATTTTTCATTACGATTGCACGTTTAATAGTTTAATGTATTTTAGAAGCCTTTATTCCTTATACACTTGTGACGGGTGCTTACGCGTTTCACTAACCTTCTCTCAAAATCTTTTAAATTGTATTTATTTTAACCAATCCCCGCTGAGAGCTAAAAGTGTGACTTATGCAAATAAGATAGTTTCGGGTTTAGCGAGTTCGAAAGAGATATAAAAGGGAGAAATGAAATGAAGAGAGTAGGATGACTACGTGTTTTGATAGAGGAGTTAACTACGTGATTGATTAAGAAGGTGATTCTAGGAGATTGGTTTAACTAAGTGAAGTTTGTTAGATGAAGGAAGATTATTGAAAAAGATCCATTAATTCGGTTCGGACGTAACTGAAGATATCCAGGATTGAAACCACTCCATAGATTCTGCAAGTATTCAAGATTCCTGTCTTAAAGAGATATCAGGTCTGTGATTTTTATAGATTAGATTTAAATGCGTAGTTTGATTGTATGCGTTATTCCTCGTGGTATCAGTTAGTGTTCCGTCGTTAATAATTGAATTCTGATCTCACTCCACTATAATTTGTTGTTCTTAAAGTTTGATTAATATTTGTGTATTACTATCATAAGGAATAATAAATAATAGTGATTTATTATTTATATAGTTATTAATTATGAATCCAACATATCCAAATTTAGATAATGTGCAAAGAGGATTTAATAATCATAGGGGTAGTGAGAGACTACGACACACTGACGAGAAAAAAATCCACAAACCAAGAAAGACTTGTGTGGGGCAAACGAAATTTGGTAAGCGTTTTTATACATCTGAAAGATGGCATTGATTCAAATTGCGAGCTTCATGCTTGTGGCGCTATTAGCGCCAATGAGAACTTGCAAATCAGGGTTACTTTAAATGCGTGTTGTAAAGTTCGTGACCGTTATTTGGCAGTAAAATTTGACGTATTGATATGATGTGAGCCAAGAATGCCTTTAGGAATATGAAGAAGCCAATATCAACAGCTCACTGAGTTTGAACGAGGTCGTCTAATAGAGCTATTAGAAGGTAAACTTTCTTTCAACGATATTGCAGAAAGACTTGGCCGCAATGTATCTCCTGTGCATGATTGTTGAAAACACTGGTCAAGGGATAGTACTGCCTCAAGAAGATCAGGTGGTTACGTGGAACTACTGAGAGGGAAGAATGTCGTATTTGGTGTACGTCTGTGGGGAATCGTACTGCATTTGCGGCAAAAATTTGAGCTGCAGTTGGTACCTCAGTGACACAACCAACTGTTAGAAATCAGTTATTTCAAGGACAACTTCGAGCCAGATTCCCTGTAGCGTGTATTCCACTGACTACATGCCACTGCCGTTTGTGATGCTATTGATGTCAAGGCAGAGCTCATTGGAGGACGGAGGGGAGATCTGTTGTGTTTTTCTGGTGAAAGAAATTTCTGCCTTGATGCCAGTGATGGCCATATGATGATCAGAAGGAGGACAAGGGAACCCCTGCAACCCCACTGTCTACAGCCTAGACGCACTGGACCTATATCTAGAGTCATGGCCTGTTGAGCAATTTCATATGACAGCAGGGGCACTCTCGTGGTTACTAAAACGCATTGACTGCAAATGTGTACGTGTGTCTGGCAATTCAACCGATAGTAGTGTCATTCATGAACAGCATTAAAGGGAAAGGTTTCGAACAAAATAACGTTCACATCACACCGCTGTTGTAACCCGACGGGCTCTACAGAGTGTTGACTTTTACTATGCCCTACGAGATCATCAGATCTGTCTCCAATTGAGCACGTATGAGATACTCTTGGACGAAAATTTTGGTATCAACCACAGCTAGCACTTACCGTCTCAATTTTGACTAAAGTATGAAACTCCATACTTTAAAGTGACATTCCGCACCTGTATGACACCACGCACGCATGCTTGCAGGTTTACATTCGAAATTCTGAAAGTTACACCGGCTATTAATGTAACAGAATTTCACGCTTGAAATACCTTTCCTTGAGCTTAAATTAACCTGTTATTTCAAAAATTTAATCAATTCAACTTGTTAGCCAGACAAATGCATTATCTAAATTTAACTACTCTACAATGATTTTTTCTTTGTGTTGGGATTTTTTTCCGTCAGTATATAATATATACATACTTATTTCAAAAAGCCCATTAATTGGAAAATAAATTGCTGCTTTTTATTTTTAAACTGGTAATTACATTCTCATTCTAATTAAATGTATTTATCTCACACACAAATGAAAATATTTCCCTGGATGTAAATAATGATGATTTTAAATTATAGTTTAGTACAAATGTTTTTCTTCGTCTTGAAACAAACAAAAGAATAACTAAGTAAGAATATCTTATATGTATTATAATTATTATAATATGCATACTATGTAAAAGTTGACAAAATATACTTTTTTAATTTAACATCAAACTGAATTTTTAAATATAACTATTAAGAAGGAGAATTTAATTTATTTTTAAATTTTAAATAAGGTCGAATAGAATAAAATATAGTCAAAATATAAATTTTTATACTGTAGAATTACATTCTTCATTAAAATAAATTATAATTTTCAAAATAAAATGATTTGATATAAAATTTGAATATTTCATTTATAACAAATTTCTTATTGTAGCTATTTTCAATTAACGAGCATTTTTAACCATTCCTCCACTCAATAAAAATTTCTTCCATCACATGGAACCTCTCAAATTCTTTCACTTAATTCAATGCCTATACTTTTTTTCGAAATATATCTTATTAAATTCCCTCCCGATACGAATGGAGTTTTCTCCATTGTTGTTTACAATATCAAAGACATGCAACTATTGCGTTCGAACTTACCATTTCTATTATTTTCTCCTCCTTGTTGTCGGAACATTGCTCATAATCGATAAGGCCTTTTACCGAATCATTTTTCCGGTAACAATGATTGGTAAACAGGAAAAAATATTTCACTCGTTCGAGTATAAGGATACAAAATAAATCTTCAAAGAAAGCGGGTTCATTCAAGCAATAAAACAATAGGTTTTCTAAGTCATATGATTTAGACATGTCCGGAAAATTTATCAATGTGGGTATTGCACACAAAATATTTTTATTTAAAGTTCTAATGTGATATGATGTATTAATCTAATTTGAAAGAGGGAGCATAAAATAAACATAAATGTTTATTTGAATGTTATTATTTTATTGAAAATGTTTATTTGTGTATACAAAGTAATTGCTCAAAAGTGAAACTTTCGATAGGTTTATATCAAGAAGTAAATTTTTTGCAGTCAACTAAGTAACAGTTACAAAGTTTGCTTTAATGTTACTTAATTGTCCTAGTGTACAAAGTCATGATTTCTGAGCTGAATACGTTGTTTTTTAATAAAAAAAATTCTTAGTTTTTGATTTTTTTTTATTTGTGAAGCAATAACACATTAAAGTCGGCGTATTTTTAAAAAAAATACCAGTAAGCCTATACAGTAAGTCATTTGACCATCAAAGAAAATGTTTTTATTTAAGAAATTAAATAATCTTTCATCTAATAATGCAATAACTCTATTATTTTTTCATTTAAATTGGTTGATTACTAACTCGGATTCGGACAAGAGGTTGTTAAAAGGTTCAAATTATAATTAAAATATATTCAAATAACATAAATATTAATTACGGCTTTAAAATTCTTTCAACTAAGGTGCTCAAAGTTTCGGACCAATTATACATTCAAAAACATTATTTCTAAAACGTTTTTATTCAATAAAAATATTAAGAATTTAAAGATGTATTCTTCGGATTTTTATTTTTTAATAAGATTCGAAAATAAAATCTTAAAAATTATATGTTTTTTTTATAAATTTGTAAACAGAAAAAAATAATAATTTTCAGATTTGTAGTCTTAATGATCTCTTATAAATTTGTCTAAATTTCATGAGTAAAAGAGAAATCATTAATTTAATAGAAATAAAGTTTCCAAAATCGAATAGCTCATCTTATTAAGTTTCAAGAAAGTTTATCTTTTATTTAATGTCCTTTTAATCTTATAATATTAGAAAAATTCTGTAAGATAGCAAATATTAACAATTCCATTGATTTACTTTATATAAATATGTATTGTTTACTTTCTATGAGAATTTTCAAAATTAAAAATCTTAATTTCAAAATTTGCAGTTGAATTTAACTTGTCTCAAGTCTCTCGACCATTTGATTTCATGTTACAAACATTGTAGGTAACTTATTTTCATTGTTTCCTTTTGAGTTTTTCCAATGTTACAAAAAATACACAAAATTCGTTGAAATACGTATTTTAGAACGAAAAGCAAATATCGGCATGAACGCTTCCAAATAATTTTCCTCTAACACAGGGGTCGGCATCCTATGGCAAGCGTGCCACATGTGGCACGCGGTACAGTTTTCAGTGGCACTCTACTCTACTCCATAAATTTGTCAATTTTTGAGTGGATGATAGCTAATAAATTTGTAATAGACTTTATTCTACAAATATCTTCAGAATTATGGACATTTACAGAATTACGAAAAAATCTAAAAGATAACTTTAAAGAGATAAATGTACAGCTGTTTTGTAAATTATTGAATGTCATTGCTGAAGAGATTTTTTTTTTGAAGAAAGAAAATTACATGTACTCTGCTTTCCGCGTTTTGAGTTCCGCATATATAAATAAAAAAACCTTCCTCGTATAAAAAATATTTCAAGTACTCAAACTGTTTAACAACTGAATGCTCCTAATCATGTCAAATTTAAAGTCAAATTATATCCCTGATATTGCGATATAAAATTAGAGCGGTGAAAGCACTAGGTTTGCATTAAAATTTTGATTTATCTTTTTATTTAACTATAATGAATTGCTTTTTATAACTTATATTATATGTTGTCTATTTCTTATTTTAATAGATATGTTTAAAAACATATAATATATGTAACAAATTTTAATTTTTTATTTTTGTTGAGAAAACAGTTATATTTTGTTTTTTTTTTATTTTTATGGTTTGAAATATCTTTAAATGATGCAAAATTAATATACAATAAAACTGTAAATATATATTATTGTCCTCTATTTTCTAACTCCACTTACATTATCGCTGGGATCGAATTGTTTCAGAAATATCCTACAATGTGGCCCACTGAATAAAATTGGTAGATTGGTTTGGCACGCCACAGCTAAAAGCTGCCGACCCCTGTTCTAACATATATCTGAATTATACATGTACATTATATATAAATACTCTGAATTATACATACGTACATTCACATAACAAAAATTAAAAACTCAAATATAAATTTTTTAGAAAGACTGACTTTATTTTTTGTTTGTTTGGTACTTTCCGAGAAACCCAATTAAGTATGAAAGTTCCCTTAATTTTCATCGCTATCTATATTATAGTGATTGTAATAAATAAGCTTCTAAGCAATATCCCAAATATATTTTTAAAGGTTCTTAATTTCGTTATAAATGGAACAAATTGATATCTTAATCGTATATATATGTAAAATCTATAAAAATATCGGCTAAATATTTAATCATAGTTTTATGTGGCTAGCTATATACAAATAAATATAAATATACAAGTAAAAAACTACTGAAGTCCTTTAAAATATGCTGCTGGTTTTACTCGAATTATTCTCACTCTTCAATGTGAATATATTAATTTAATCATAAAAAGTTCAATGTAAATCTCTTGACCCAAAATTTCCTTTTTATTCAGTATTTCATTTAAATATTTATCAGTAAATGAATAAACATATTATTTATAATTTCATCAATTATCAACTGAAATATAACACAAAAAATTTATATAGAAAATTTGCAGTACAAAAAAGAATTGTCGTGTTCAACGCAACAGATAAAAACCATAGATCAATAAAAAAATTGATACAAGGGCAAGTAAAATAAATAATTATTTAAAATATTTCTTGCAGTATTTTTCCTCTTGGAGGTAAAACACTACAAAGAATACCTGAATTTCAATCTTGCCCTTATTTTAATAAGAAATAAAAACTAAAGCTAATAAATAACGTTGCGTAATTTGATTATAATCATGCCTGTCTCGTTCATTTTCAACAAAAAGGGAGAATAAGTTCTAGACAGTGTGTACATTCGGCACATGCGTGTAGTGGGATACCCAAAATGCTCTCTCTCCTTTAGAGAAATCATTCACTCTCTATCAGAACTTTCATCCCTCAGCAGATGCTATAACTTCCATCTTTCTCGAAATTATTTCAATGTAAGTAAAAGTATTTGAAATTTTCCATTTCCTTTGTTTCAAATCCTTTTAAGAATTTCTGCATGTGATAAAATATTGACATATTACGATTTATTTCGAAATTAGCTTTCAGACTTTTCCTTCTTAAAGTGTTTATAAGTTGCTTTTGAATGTTTCATAAGTTTCATAGATAGATAATTTTCACATTTTGCTTTTAAAATGTTTTATAATGTGTAATTTGGTAAGTTTTATCTATGCAGCTTACTATTGTTTTGCGTTAAAAATTTAGCGAAAATTAAAAGCACTCACAATATGTAACATAATTAAAATGAATTATATATAAAGATGAGATATTTTATCAATAAAATATTTTAAAAGAAAATACATTGGCATTTATTGCTCAGCTAAAAAAATTTTAGATTTGAAATATGTTTAGAAGACTTTTACAAAATTCGAAATGTTTAAATGTATATATTTTACACTTTTTAACTAAAATATGAAAAATATTTTTGAAAAATCAACAATGTACGTGAAATTATAGGTTTTTTAAGGAGTTATTTAGTTTGCTTGTTTTTTGTACAATTAATAATCTAAACAATATTTTTTTCTAAAAATTCGAATAAAAATCATTTGTTCAAATAACAACTATAATTATTAACTTTTGTAAGTTATACGGTTTGGAAACTAAAACACATCAATATTCATAAATTTAGGTAATAAGACACTCACAGAAATTTTTTTATAATAATATTTATCATATTGAATTTTCATCATATTAAATGCCGAATCTCTTATTTTGATTATTTCAACTGAAGTATTTTTTTTTAAATTCAGATTTAAAATATGCATGAGAGTGAGAGTGTGTAGGCGGGATTGCGTGAGAAATCGTAGGAGTTTGTGTTTAAAGATTTCTCTCTAAATCCTTTAGAAAATGTTTGGGGAGGTAAAATATTTTTTTTAAAAAAAGAAACAATGCATATAACAAGAAAATAAATGTGCATAAAAATTATGCAATTACTTTTTCATTTCCTTTTCATTTATGTTTATGCTGGAACAAAAAACTCATATTTGGTGTTTGTATTATCTTCTTCATAAAAGTCAATAAAAAATTAACCTAATTTAAAAACTATGGTGAAAATAATATTAAAAGTTTTAAATAAATATATTCTGAAAACTAAATTTTAATTATCTAAATTATTATTAAAACTGTTGAACTATAAACCTTTTCTTATCAATATCATACACAAAAAGTGCAGGTGATAAATAGTTTTGGAAATCTTTGAGTAAAAATTCTTTTTTTAGTTATTAAAATAAATTTCTTTAATTGTATAAATATCAAGAAAACATTTTTAATGTAATATAGAGTCAATACAAAAAACTATATTATGTCAGACATGGCTATTTTTAAAAAATGATTCATACAATTAGCAAAACTGTTTATTATAAAAGGAATTTGTGAGTTAAAAATACATGATATGCCAAATCAAAGGAATTTATTTGTCAACTTAACAGACGTCGAGTTTCAGGCTACACGGTAATTGTGGGCAATGGATCTTATAAATTTGAACCTCGGTCAGATAGCAAAGAAGACACTTGCTTTCTTTAGCTTGCACTCCCTCACCAAACTTCCACACCACATCAACGTTAAGAATTTGAGCTTCAACAGTTTTAACACGCACTAGCCTCTCTTCTCTACTATTTTGGTGTACCAGGACTCGTTGCCATAACTCCCCAGAAATAATGCCGACCACGAGTTCGTGACCATGACGAATCAGCTACCGTGGCTACAAAACTTATAGAACTCGAAAGCTGAAAAATAAATTATCAGAAGATTCGCACCAAGTTCAAGTTCTGATTCTTAACCATTTTGTATTTGCAATTCTGTATCATATTTTCAAATCCGGGATTTCGGTATTACATTATCCAAATCTCGGGATTGGTCCCGGGATTAGGATTGATCTCTTTATTAAAAATACTTACTACATATTAGTATAGTTGAAATTGCATAAAAAATTGAAAGTAAAATTAAAAATTGATTTTATATTATTTTAATGAAACAAATAAAAAAAACTAATTCATCATGAAAAACAAATAAAAGTAGTACATAATGAAATTTTTAAAAAAAAAGCATTTCTTCTTTTCTTGTGTTTCTGTAAATAAGCTTATAAAAACCCAGCTCCTCCAGCGTTTCATCGTTGAAACAACTTCTTCTTTTTGTTACACATTGTCCTGCCGAAGAAAATGCACGTTCGGATTCTTTACTAGTAAGTATTATCGTCATTAAATAGGAGTACAGTAGAACGACGTTTATCCAAATGAATTGGGACTGGACACCATTCGGATATGCGATTGTTCGGATAACCGAAAACTGAGTGCGATCATGCAGTATATGAAACCGGACACTATACGAATATTGAAAATCATCACATGCTGGAAACGTACTTGAAGCAAAAACAAATTTCAAAATACAATTCAGATAAAAATTAAATCCCGGGATTGGTTATTTTAATCCCGGGATCCCGAGATTTTAAAAAACTACTAAAAAACTACCGGGATCTCGGGGCTGCAAACCCTAGTATATTAGGATTTGTTACTCTTTAGATGGAAATACAAAATCCTTGTGGCGTAAATGCTCGATCCCAGATTCATAAATCAGTTAATAACTTCGAATAACATTTTCTTAAAAATGAGCAGGTGAAGCCTCATTTTTTTCCCCTTTTAAACGTTGCGGTTTAATAAAGAATTCGATTGTGACTAACATTTGAAAAAAAAACTCCGATTTTTTTTTTGTTTCTAATTTAAAATGGGCGTGTATTTTTTCTTCTTCTTCTTGTTCTTCTTATTATACTCCAGAAAAATTAGCAAGGTTATATTTCAAATAGTATGATTAATGAAGTAGTATTTATCTTTCCCACATTTAATTTATTGACAAGAAAATGACAAGAGCTTATTCTCTGAAAAATTATTTCTTATTTACAAGGCTTTCAAGTAAGGAAGTTTTCCAAGGAAGAATAATAGAACTAAGGTCTTAAGTCCACAAAATGATCTGCAATTAAATAACTTTATGAAAAGCCAAAAAGATTTCACTTTTCAATTAATTAAGTTTTGTTTGAAATTTTTTAATGATTTATGTTTTTATTAAATTAGAACACTAGCTCTCTAGGACAAACAAATTGATAATAAAGGCATTTCTTATTCTTCCACAGAAAACTAGACACTTTAATTAATTTATTTGAATAGAAAATATGTACTTTAATTTTCCCTTCATATGATATAATTTGAAACGTTATTATTTAATATGTGGTTATTAAGATATAATAAATATATGTTAAATAAAAGTTTATTTCATAAATAATGTTAAACCTAAATGTTTGGATGCAGGTTTTAATACATGAAATAAATTAGAGTTTTCACTTCTAAAAATATAAGAAAAGGAAGAAATTAAAATTTGTTTTTTCGATAGAGCTTTGCAATATTTATCAAAATGAAAATATTTAACATAAATCATCCTTTCATACGTATATTCATAGATTTTTTTTTAAATAAGTCATATTTTTTATCTATTACTTACTCCTTATTAAGATTTTATATTCTAATCTTCCGATGTTTAATTATTTCATAATTGGGAATTAGATAGCTTTTAAAATAAGAAAGCATTCAATATTCAAATACCATACATTCAGTTATAATTTCTATAAATTAATTAAAGTAACACAAATTAGTCCTTAGTTTACAAAAATGCGATAAAAATTTCCCTTTATTGCATTGCTCTATAAACAGAAAAATCTAAATCTATTATACACAAAGCTAAAGTTTTTCATAAAAATATGTTTTAATGATCTTGTTAGTAGTTTTAAAGAGAATTATCATGGAATATAAAAATTATTAATTCAAATTTTTAGATCGGTATTTTACATTTAAAAAGTTAAACAGTCTTTAATTTGATAAAAAGTTAATTACTAATTTTCACTTTTAAATATAATGTTAAGTATTAAATTGTATATATCAAACATAATTTATGACATTCAGAGCTTATTAAGTGATTAAATTAGTTTTTCCTGCTTACATGTAAGTACTAATTGCTTTTTCGAAGGCCATTATTAAAGTTTTTAATAAATAAGTAGCTTTTATAAAAAAATTACTTGATAAGTAATTTTTAAAGTCCTAACGGATTGTTACGGTTACTACAGTAAATAATTTACTAGATCTTAAGAATAAATAAGCATTTCGAAATCAAAAGGAATAAAACCCGAATGTGTGTTAACAAATATTTTAGATACATATTCTTATTAAAAACTCAGTTTTTAACATATATATTATACATTCCTTGTAAAATTATATTAAAAATTTCATAAAAATACCAAGTATTTACTTAAGATAAAATTTGTTTCTATTCACATATGTTTAAAAGTGTTGTTTCAGATAGTACTTATTTACACAAAACTGTCGGCATTTTCTATTAAAGAATGCAAAGATTTTTTATATTTTTGCAGCGTAGCATGTCTTTAATACAGTGGAACACGTACATTTAATACCAGTCTCATTATCCAGAGTAATGCTCTAAGAAGCATTGATTAATTTCATCCGATGCATAAGAGAAGGTCATATGGAACCCTCAATTAACAGACGTTAGACAGAGACTGCTAACTATTCTACATTAACCTTTCCCCTACTCACGAAATTTAGCAACGTTTTCATTATTTCAACATATATAAGAAAATGCTAACGGACAAATTACGATTCAAATGAGAGAAAATCGGACAAAAATTCTAATAAAAATCTTTTTAACCTAAAATATTTCCTACATATTTTTCTATAATCTCACAAAATTTGAAAGTCTAAGTTAAAAAAAATCAGACTAATTATAATTTTTTTTTTCAATTTCATTCACATCCTAATAGCAAATAAAAACTTTATCTCAGATTTATCTCAAAAAGAAAAAGTATCTCATTTATCTTTATTTAAAATGCTAGTCCTTTTGCTTCCCTCGAACCCGGGGTACCTAGTGATCCTTCTCTATTTTCGATCCTCTTTCTTGTCATTCAGTTTGTTCTTTCTTTCTCTCTTCCCGTCTAGACCACAGCTATTAAAACAAATGTTTGGCGCAGTATAGCCGAAATCGGCTCTTGCGCCAATAAACCCCAAAATCACTCACTCACCCTTTTGTTTCCCACTGTGCCAAATGCTTTGAATTTTTTTACCCTTTGCTATTAGTACATGCAACAAAATTTGGTATGCATTTTTGAATCAAAACAACATACTTATTTTTTTTAAATACTTAAATTTAAAATTTACACATTTTTTTAAGGAATCTTCATTAAACATTCAGAAAAGCAAAGTATTTTATAGATGTAAATCATGCTAGCAGAAAAACAACACCAACTTTTGTTATACTTAGTTTGACGTATTTGTAAATCAAATTTCATGTGTGTACGTCAATTATTGTAGGAGTAGAATTTTAAAATCCTTTCATAAATTTTTAAAAACTAAATGGTTAGTTTTTTGTAGTATTTTGAGCACAAAAACTGTTTTACATCGTCCATTTACAATGGTTACAAGCAAAAAATTGTAAAAACCATTAAATCAAAGATTTTTGTATAAATCTTTCTAAAGGCGCTAAAATGCAATTATTTTACATTCTAAATTATAACAATTTCCATAAACTTTATGTAAAAATATCTAAATTAATTGTGCTTAAATTATCACTAAACGGAGTTTGACAAAAATTATATTTTATTCCGTTTTTAATCATTAAAATTTAATGTATTCCTAATATTTTTTTGTTTGTTTCGTATAATTACTCTTACATATTTACAAATTGTATGGTTTAATATTGTAATTCAATTTTATTTTGTATGAAATTGTATATAACTGTAAATATATAAAATAACTAATTGATACTCTTTTGGAGTTCCTCTACGTTACATTCAAAAAAATCATTTGCATAAAGCAAATATTTTTTTTAAATATGTACTTCTTTACTGTTCTATTTCAAGTTATATACTTTTTTTGTTTTTGCTTTAATTTTTACACCTATTTTTCCTTAATGAAAAATTATTTTTATTTACAAATATCAACGCATTTCACACTAATAAAATAAATTGTTGTAATGAAAAATCAAAATGATAAAAAGTTGATAAATATTGCTTAATAGCGGATCAGGTCAATTAAAGAGAGACTTTCGAAACACTTTATTTAGATTCAGGAACAACATAAACTATTTTGCACTTGTTAATAATAAATGATATTTTTGCGCTTCTTTTTTTCATGAATAAATGTTTTTTTCCATTAAAAATTTGAAACATTATTAAATAAAAGATAAATATTATAAAAAGTAAAATTTTTATTTTTATTTGATTTTATCTTTAAAACAATGACTCTTATTTTTATAATATTTTCAGTCTGAGTAATTGGTCATCATATTTTCTTAACAAAAGTAATTTTACCAACTGACTAAGATATATTGTTAAATACCCATTATTAAGGCCGAAAGTTAGCCAAATGATTTCAAAATATATAATTTCTGTTTCAATAATACTACTTTTAAATAGACCCAAAAGATATATAGAAGTTCTTATCAATGTATAATAATAATGCATATTACGAGCACCAGAAGTAGAAAATTTTCTCCTATCAAAAAGAGTAACATTTAATTCTTACATCAGCTTATTTTTTGACCATACATCAATTACTGACACAAAAAATAAGGCACATTACTGTCACTAAAAGATTTATCAACAATATTTTAACAGACCTTTTAAAAATATATTTAAGCATTTCGTTTCCTTGCATTACTTTTTGCTTTTTTAAGTAAAGAACAATTGATGGTAACTATTTAGCCTGTACACTTTCCTTTTCTTCACGGAACATGCAATGGAAAAAAAAGAGATCGGTTTATTTAGTGTTGATTCATTAACGTACAAAATGATATTTTGGTAACTTCCTGTAAAAAAATATCTCTCTTCCTGTAAAATTTAAGTGTTTCTTAGAGAAATTTCTGTATACTTCTTATTATTATTCTAAAATTATGTTTAATTAATCATGGAAAAAGAATAATAATAGGTTAATTATAAACCATCTTTGATTTTCTTTTCTTTCTCGTAAGTATTTTTTCATATATTGAATTGTATCAGAAAATGTTATATAAGTCCCTATTTCAGAGATGGAAAAAACTGACCTACTGTGTCACATTGGGTAAGACAGTATTAATGTTCAACCAGTAGGCTAATAGTGTTGATAACATGTTCCATAAAATTGTTAACAATTATATCAGAATGTATAAAGCATCATGATGAATGTTATCAAACCTACAAATTGAATGTTCCCTGGTTTATTGCAAACGCTAGAGAGGCTCATGAATTTGAATTTCTAACCATTAATCTTTTGGGGCTTTCACCAATATTAAAAAAGATTAAGAAAATAATAATTTTTCTTAGTTGAAGTCTGTTAGAGATTAAAAAGAATACCAATTTCCAAGTGATTTCGTAGCTCCAATATAATATAACACAACTATAGTGTCTCTCTCTAATTAGATATCAACTAAATCCTAACTTCAATATAGATGGTCCTTAAGTTAAATTTCTATAAAGAAAATAATACAGATTTGTGAAACTTAGATCAGATATATATGTAGATAGTGATAATTGTTTTTGGACTGAGAATGTTTGTTTTAATTATACATGAACACTTCAGAATATGAAGTGACACATCAGACAGTTTTTTCGTGTTGTTTGGAAGACAAGTACGTACAACAGATGATATTGCTTACGATTTCTATAGTAATAAAGAAACTTTTATAGTTCATGCCTCAAATAATATTTTATATTTAAAAGGTTTAAACACGGCACTAAAGTAATGAAGACTTGGTAAATAAACAGCAAGAGGAACGTAAGAAACATTCAGAAAACTCACAATGATATTTAAATTTAAACATGATGATAGTATTTAAGCAGTGTTGAATGCACTGAGAAAACAGCACTCAACAATATTAACTACTAATCGATTTGGTACAAATATAATAACCTAATATTAACAGTCTAAGCCTTCTAATAGCTAGTACGCTAATCCCTTTCTCTTACCATATCATCATTACCTATTTATATTGTATCTGACTCCAGACTCGCTCCAAAAAAGAGAGACGTTAGTATCACTTCTTGTTTCAGTTTTACTCCAAAGAATAGAGAAAAGGTTCCTATTCAAAGGAAAGGAAATCCACTACAGAACACAACATGCTTTCCAGGATCATATCTGTAACTATTTCAGTATTCAAATTAAGGGAAAGAGTGTAACAAGCAGGACCAACAAGATGTTAACCTCGAACGACGAGAGTTTAGTGCTGGAAAATACTGAAGGAAATTAACAATATGTAGCAGTGAGTTAGACAGTAGCATACAGCTGATCGATTGTCACATATCAAAGCATTGATTGTAATGTTGAAAAGGCGAAATTCGCTTTAAATTCTGCAAAACTATGAATGAAGAATAATCTTTTTTAAAAAGTTAATCAAATAGTTTTAAAAATTTACAAAATAAATATCAGTTTCTATTTTTCTTTTTATCAGCTATAAAAATACACATATGTAAAGAATACCAATACTTATAATCTTTAACAATACGACTCAGTTTTAATAATACGTATATAATAGTTCAGTTGTTATTATAATACTTCAGTTTGATTATTAGTTTTATGTTTTGCACATAATAGATAACTCTACAAATTTTTATTTAGTATGTTTTTCGGTTTATAATTATAAAAGAAAATCAATGAGAAATATTTTTTGAAATATTAAAATTCATTTTATATATTTTTATTTCAGATTAATTTTCTAAGAAATGGCTTCTAAGAAACTTGTTGTTCATTTTATAAAGGATTCTAATAAACTATTAACTATTTTTAAAAAAATCATGCAGGGTTTTTTAATTATTTTCACTCTAGCATTGTTTTAAAAGTAATTTATTATCTTACGATGGTATAAATTCATGTAAAAAAGAGGAAATATATATTGAGAACATAATTATCAGAAGTTTACTTTTAAGTTTGTAATCACTTTATTTCTAAGACAAGTAAAAAATATAATGAAAAATAGATTATCTTCATACATAGCTTCAGCACGAAAAGATTGAAATCCTTGTATCTCAAGTTGGATATGCTAATTTAGTTTGTATATATATTCCTTTCATGAATATCCTAATTATTTTTTTTTGAGAATCATCTTCTTTCGTCTGTTTAAACTTAATAACTAAATCTTGTTTGCTAGAAATTTTATCTACTTGGTAAGATAAAAATTTGCACATATCCTCTTATCAATCTGCGAAGAACATATTCATCAAATTTTTTTACGTTCCAATTTAAATGTGTACTTTAAAATACTTTTTCCGTTTTTAAATATATCTTTTTAAAATAAACTTTGCCCTTTGATCTTTTGGTCTCATTTTGAAAGGTTCCAAGATGTAAATAATGAGATATAGAACCAAAATAAAATGCTTAGATGAAGAAGTTCGACATAAATTGGTTTTGTTATACGAATAGTAAATCAAACTCAGCATTATAAATACTGGAACAGAGAAGATTTCTAATTTTCTTTACTTCTGTTATAAATTTTTGTAACACGTTTTCTTCCTCTTAGATATTTTAAGCAAATAAATTGTTCTGGAATATCTAATATTCTATGCTCATAATAAAAATAAGTCTATCGTGAGTTTATACAAAATAAACTGAAAATCTATAAGTATTGGTATGAAAATCATGTTTTCAATATGTGCATGTGAACATGCTATTCGCTTTGTTCCTGAAGTTTTATCGGAATCAATAATACGCCATACAATCATATTTATTTCGATAGTGATATTCTGAATATTGTAAAATGTTTACACTTATATATATATATATATATATATATATATATATATATATTATATAATATATATATATACATCTATATATAATATATATATATATATACATCTCATTATATATATATATATATATATTACGCCTTTATTCTTAGTATTGCTGTGTTTTTTATGCGTTGAGTCAGTACAATTGTGGAATCTGTATACATCGGGTAAGATTAGAGTTTCTTTGCTCATTTACATTTTTGTTAATTATGGTTATATTCATTATTAACCTCTCTTGCAAATATTTTTGTTTATACATATTTATATTTGTCTATTTCTTCCTGATTCCTATAGTAATTTAATATTGCAATTTCTATTCTATTGCTGTTATATTCACCCACGTGGGTTTTAGGCTTTTGCCTTAGTTTATATTGGAAGCTATTGTGTCGAAAAAATTTCTGCTGCAGGAGAAGGTTGAGATCTCACAACATTGTTTAATCCTGTTTCACTGTCCTAAACCAGTGACAGCTCAAGAAATCATAATAGTTTTCTCCTCTAGCTACATTTCTCTTTTTTGGCTTGTCATGGTTCCATGTTCTTGGTTCTTCCGGTCTGATCTTAAGATTCTTGGGATTTATTAGTCTTCTTTTTAATTATTTACTGCTATATATATATATATATATATATATATATATATATATATATATGTGTGGAATCTAACCGAAATCTTCCGAAAAAGTTAGATTCTTCAGATGGCGGGATTTTTATTTGGCAGAGTGTGTGTCTAGGGGTTTTTTAGGATTCACGGGTTATAACTTTTAGAAATAAATTAGACAATATAGATTAAAGAAACTAAATAATTTATTATGAACTATAGGAGAGTATTTACACGGGGAATATTATACAGAAAGAAATTAAGACATGCAATCATTTAAAAGTACAGTAACATTAATATAGGAAAGATAGATAATTCCTTTTAGGAGGACGTTAACGATTAAATGAAACTCATTATTGGATGTGTAGGTGACTTACCGCCAGTTGTGGCGAAGAAACGCGGACGCGCTGATACGATGTTTAGTCGTCGGTAGTTAGAGGGCCTCTGACGAAACCAAAACGAGTGAGCTTTTTAATAAGCACGCTAGATGGCGTTGCTATGGAATGCTTTTTTAATTAACATTGCCGTCCTCTGCAAAGGGATGATCTAACCTTTTACAAAAAAAAGAGAAAGTTCTATGGGATATCCTACAAAATCACCCTCCTCTGACAGAGCTGGTCTCTCAGCTCTTACAGAGTGTTAAGAGCTATATTACTTGCTAAAGAGAAAGCTAAATTAGATTCAGCTATAACCATTAATTTTGTGATTTATAAATGTTTATGCAATAACCATAAAAAATATTGTTCTTAAAATAATAAAATTTTACAGATGAAAAGATGTATACCCAATATTCACATTTCCGGACCTAAAATAAAACATATAAAAATACCAAAATATTCTATATTACGACCTACAATAACGAAATTCTAAATCACAAAAAAAAAATCCTTCGAATAGGTCGAAAGGTAAAGAATTATACGAAAATATTATGGTTACAAACGAATATAATATGGTTATTGGAAACGAGTGTTACCATATAATAGCAATTAATTTCTCGAAAAATATATAATGTGAGAAAGATTAAATATAATAACTAATATTCAAAATTTAATTTGTATAAAAATGCTTCATGAAATCAGCTGAAGTGGTGGTGGAGTTCGGTCCTTCGTGCTGACCAACTTTTTGCACTTCATATCTGTCTCTAGAGTTCGCTTTAGTTATTTTATAAGGACCTAAGAATTTTGGTCTTAGTTTTAGTCCAGTTCCAAATTGAGTCCTTTGGATGGCTACTATATAGATCACCTTCTTTGTATATAGGAGCTCTCTTTCGTCTTTTGTTGTATGTCTTTCGGTTCTCAGATTGTATAATTTCGATGTTCTTTTTGGCGTCATTCCTTAGAAATTCACGCTGTTCTTGTAATTCTTCCGTCATTTCTTCTAGCAGTAGGTCTTTGATTCGAATGTCTTCCTTGTTACGCATTTTGGTTCCTACTAAAAGTTCGAATGGGGTCCATTTCGTGCTTCGACATACAGTGCTGTTTAGTATTCTTTGTAATCTGTTGACATATTTGTACCATTTCGTTGAGTCGTCTAACGATAGCTTGGTAAGGACTGGAATCAAAGTTCGGTGAATTCGTTCAACTTGACCGTTTCCTCTGGGAATGCCAGTTGCTATTTGTAGGTGTTGAATGTTTTCTTCAATACAGTAGTCGTTAAATAATTTTGAAGTGAACGCTGAACCTCTGTCAGTGATAATTCTTACAGGATTGCCAAAGGTTTTTTGTTGTAGTTTTAATTTTTTCCAAGGCATTTTCAGCGGACACAGTTTTGACGGGATATAACCAAGTAAATTTGGTAAATGCGTCTACTATGGTGAAAATGTGTTGATATAACTTTTATTCTTGAAATGAAATCCAATGAAATCAACATGGTACGTACTTAGTGGGATGTTTTCTTTGGAAATAGGATTTAAAAATCCTTCCTTTTTGCCTGTTTTCTTATTAGCTAAGATACATGGGACACAATTAACTATTACTTTTTTAATGACGGTGGTTAAATTTGGAATAAAAAATTCTTGTTTAACAATTTCTTCTGTTTTCGCTACTGAGAAGTGACCATTTTCGTGAATCAATTTAATTAGTTCAGTTTCCATTGCCTTAGGAGTTACGATTAATTCTCGACCATTTAAGTATTTGTAGAGTATACCGTTACGCTCAAAAAATTCTTCTGATTCTTTCTTCTCTAGAAGCGACTTCAACGTTTGAATGCTATCGTCTTCTTCCTGTGCTTTTTTCAGCTTTTGAAGTTAATGTATCGTGACAGATTATCATTACTGGATATCGACTTAGAGCATCAACGTGCTTCATTCGACCTCCAACTCTGTGCTCTATTTCGTAATCAAATTCTTCTAATTGCAGTGCCCATCTGGCTATGCGAGTAATTAGATCCTTTTTATGCATGGTCTTTTGAAATGCTGAACAGTTTACAATTTTAAAATGTTGTCCCAAAAGATAAACGCGAAACTTCTTTAATGCGTTGATAATTGCAAGAACTTCTAGTTCGTAGCTATCATACTTTTCTTCTGCTGCAGTTGTCTTCTTCGACATGTAGTAAACCGGATGTAACTTTCCATCTTCGGCTTCTTGCAATAGAATTGCACCGTACCCTTGTTTACAAGCGTCAGTATGCAGTTCTGTTTTTCTTCCATACTTGTAGATATGCAACAGTGGACTTTCAGACATAATTTTCTTTAACTTCTCAAATGCTTCTTTTTGTAGAGTCCCAAAAACAAATGGATTTTCTTTTCTTGTTAAATCGCTAAGTGGTTTAGCTATCGTTGAATAGTCCTTGATATATTTGCGGAAATATCGTTAAACCAAGAAAACTTTGGACTTGTTTTATTGTTGTTGGTTCAGGAAATTTTTGGACAGCTAGTGTCTTCGCAGTAGATGGTTTAATAGTTCCGTTTTCAACAACATGACCTAGAAATTCGATTTTCTTTTTTAAGAATTGACATTTCTTGAATTTAATTTCTAATCCGTATTTTTTAGCGACTTCGAAAACAATTTTAAGTTTTTCAAGACCTTCCTTTTCGTTTTTCGCTGGAATTACGAGATCATCTAAATAACTGATTACAATTCCTTTCCGTGTAAGATCTCTAAATATACTTGAAACATAGCGTTGGAAAACTCCCGGACTTGTGCTGAGTCCAAAAGGAACTTTGTTGAATTTATATTGTCCATCTGGTACGATAAATGAAGTATATTTTCTGCAATCTTCATCAACATCTACGTGGAAAAAGCCGTTACGTAAATCTAATGTAGAATATACCTTTGCTTCTTGCAAAGTGTCCAGAACATCTTCGATGAGAGGTAGAGGAAATTTATCTTTTACTAGCTTCTGGTTCAACTTTCTGTAGTCAATGCACATTCTCGACGATCCATCTTTCTTTTTAACCATTACTATAGGACTTGCATATTCTGATGAACTCGGACGTATAATCCCTTCTTTGAGCCATTCTTCTATTTGTTTATTTACCTCTTGTCTTTCTGTGAATGCTAGTCGACGAGGGGGTTGACAGACTGGTACTTCGTCTTTCAGGATAATCCTCATTGTGACGTCTGTAGATGCTGTCTTTTCTGGCTTGTAATCTTGTACCAACTTCTCAAGTTCCTTCTTAATTCGACGATTTTCAACATGACGCAGATCTAATTCTTCTTGAAGGTTTTCGGCGGATATTTGCATAAGAAGTGCTTGATTTTCATACTTGTTGAATTTAACTCCCTCTTTGGTGAAACTTATCGATGCTTGTTCCAAAAGGTCTGATCCAATAACTGCTTCGAATTTTAATTTATCGGCAGGTACAACATGCCAAGTCAATGAGTAGTTTTCATTGTCCATTTCAAATTCGTGTTAAAAAAAACCGATAGTTGTCACTTGTGCTTCGCCAATGCCTGTGAGAAGTATTTTGTTCTTCGATAACTTTGTTGGATCCATTATTCTTCTGCTTGTGTTCTCTCGTAGTAAACTTACAGTACTACCACTGTCTATAAGTGCTGTAATTTTCTTCTTTCCGAAAAATATTTCTTTAGTACGTAAACCTTCCTTAACGACGAGTGTGCAAGTTTCCTTGGGACGTTCCCTGTATTTCTGTGACTTTGAGTAGTTCGTCTGAGCATGCTTGGGAGCATTGTTGGTTTGGGTGCTTTTCGTAGTTTTTGTTATAATACCCTTTCTGTGCTTTGTCTTGATACCTTTGAACATTTTCGTACTTGGTGACAGGAGCTTCATAATGTTTGTTGAAATTTGCTGACGCTGGAAACTTCTTATCTGTTCTGTTATATTCGAATTTTCTCGGTGCTTCATATCTGCGAGTTTTTTTCCATGGGTTTGAATTCTTGTTTCTTTACAAATGGATTGCTCGATTTTTGCTTCAGTGTTCTTTTAACGTCTTCGAATTCTTCGAGTTTTTCTGCTAGTTGAACAGGAGAGTTCATATTTGGCCATTCATCCAAATAATATTCTTTAAATTCGTACGGTGTTTTCCTTTTGAGTTGATCCGTTATGACTAAATCAGCTAATTTTTTTGAAAGTATCTACCTTTAAACCGTCTATCCAGCCATTAAAATAAGTATTTAATTCGTGGTAGAAATCAATCCACGTTCTATCAGGAAGCTTTTGATGAGAAACAAATAGTTGTCTAAATTTTTCTGGAGTTAGCTTAAAACGTTTTAGTAGTAAGTCTTTAACGTGTTCGTAGGAATTGGCTTTGTCGTCAGGTTCTCTCGCTATGATGTGGGATATTTCAGCTGGTAATAAGCCTAATAGATGAGAAACCCAATGTTCTTGACTTATATCTAATCTCAGCGCTTGACGTTCGAATAATTTTA